>ONZP01000253.1:0-18191 GCA_900312805.1 Fusarium torulosum
ATTCTTCTCTGTTCTGTGCGCGACTTGGTCACGTAACAACCGAGTAGAAACGAACAGAAAGGGGTGGGGCTTGGGGATGGGAGTTAGTGTAGGCAACAGGAGGAAAAGTGCTAGAGGATTCTTTGCCCTGGGTTGGGACGACGGAATATGTGACACTGCTCTATTACAGATGGATGTGCCACTGCCAGGTGCTGTTAGGGTCACCAGGCATCTCCTACAAGCTGTTGATAGCCCTAAGTTATGTTTCAGGATGCTCAGTATCTTTAGCTTTATGATTGTCATATTTATAAAAGTTCACTCGCGGAGGATCACTTCGTTTTTATATCGTATACAAGCAGCAGCAGCAGCAGTTCAGGGCGTTCCTCACCAAGTCCCTTTACATGACAATTAAGTTCATATCCAAATCTCTGTTCATATATCTCATGGTTCCGTTTCTATCATCTTCTTTCCCTGACTTGTTTGGTAGTGTCATCCTTGTTCGTCCCCCTAGAGGATCAAACCGATTTCCAACTTTACCCACCCTTCGATCTACAATCCCGGATGCCAGACCTATGCACTTATATGCAGCACTTGAAGTCATGCTGTCCCCTGGTGCAGTGATGAATCTGGCAGCGTAAGGTGGGAAGCCAGAGTTGTAGTAATCGAGTCTAGACAGCTAGCACGAGTGGCCCAACAGTCAGGGGGTTGTTACAGGACAGATGGACTTCGCAAGTATTCCAACGGTCTTTGATTCATCATTTTGATCGATTGGACTATCATAGTTCGTTCAAATAGGCTAGGTTCGTCAGAAAACATGAGATCGGCATCTCAGGGGTAAAAGGTCGCCAGAAGCTCTCCTTGCTCAAGGATCAGTTTCTAGATCGTTAAATTCATTGCACAAGGTTGGAGTCTAGGTAAGTGCCCTTTGGATGAGATTCAATGCTATTGGAGGCCATTGACCTGCTTGGGAACTCATAAACCACTTGGAGCGCCTAAGTCTGTTTCCCATTGAGGTAGCCTTTCCAAGTTCTCAACTCCTTGTAAGTACTTGATCTACTTGAGATTGATGCTCTGCCAGGATTTGAGCTCTCTAGTCCAGCCGTGTAAATTACTGTTCATGTTTTCGTACATCTGGTATGGGCCAAAGGTCGGAGGAGGGAGCTTTGAGGAGAGTTCGATATAGGGTTGACTTTGAAGCTACTCAACCGAACATCCTGTCTGTCTTATGCGCATTCGTAGGGCTTCGAGTGTAAGAGCGGGGAGCTCAATGGCAGTTTGTCGAATGGGGTTGAGCATGGCTTAGACGTCTTGTAAGTGAGGGGTGAGAAGGTCCTGTGGAGAAAATAGTCAGTCGTGAAGCCATAAGCATTCTCAGGGGATTTACTTGCTATTCAATCAAAGATGAAAGGACTGTAATTGAGTTAGCCTTGTGGCTCTTACTAGGCTTGTCGAAAAGGAACGGCCATCGTGTATAATGATTATAGAACATACATCTTCGGAAACAGAGCCTTCTCCTGTGGGTAGCTGGCCAAGTCTTCTGAAGCCAGTTCGCCCGATGTCTGAGCCTCGATAGTCTCTGCAGTGTCTTTCTCGAGCAGTCGTACCGTGACTTCAAGGTTCTGATCATGCCGAGCTTGATGGATGATTTGTGAGTCCTGGCGATCGCCCCTGAAGCTGGTATCTTGGAAGCCATGTTGCAATCATACTGTGGTTCGATAACAATGGCGCCCTCTAATGTAGTACTGATTTTGACAGACGTCGATGTTGATACGGTGAGTAAGGTTGATGAGAGAAAGCCAAATTTGTTGTCTCGGGGTGGGACTGGGCAGTTGTGGTGGTGAGGCTAGCGACGAGGCTTAAGCGACAAGTGGATTCCCAGCTACTGTGGGCGGTAAGTGGTCGCGAATAGGGGCATACAAGTCACCAACATCAGATACTACAAAATCAACATCTCAGGTCAAAGGAGGTGAGTAATTTGACGAAGTTGATTGCTTGTAAGCAAGGCATACCAGTTATCACAAAAAGGAACAAAGAAACTGATATTGTGGAAGCCCTTAAGAACGCAAACACTGCGCTATGTTCAAAACCCTCCAACAAACACAAACCAAACCTCCAATTCCCATTCGACTTTCTTGATGACCTCTCTAAGAATCCAATAGGTCTGCTAACCCTTCGATCCAGTGGTTGAATTTGTTTATAAAATCAAAGATCTCAGAAAACCCCATTCTCAAAATCAACCACCACAGCCTTCTCCAACAGATCCTTAACCTTGGCAATGAAGGCTTGATGAGCAGGATCCGTCTTGACGTAGTAGTCTCTGTCCTCGGCCGAGTTGAAAGTTGACACGAAGCCGTGTGTTAGCCCATTCTAGACCAGTTAGTCCCTGACAGGATGGAAAGCTCTGCTTGCACTCATACCTGCATCCCTTCAGGCGAGTTGTCCTTTCCGCCTTGAAGTGATTGGATATAAGGTTTGTTGCTTGTAGGATGGACACATTGGGTCTTGAGACTGATGAAGTGATCGCAGATCTAAATGAGTCCGGGTTGTTAGCTGATTGCCCCTCAGGTTTCTTGTTGCTTTTCATACCTCTTTTATGGCGTCGTTGCTGACATCTTCCTTGAATTGGAATAAAACAGTGTGTGTAATGGTCATTCTGAGTGAAATCAAGGTTGAGGGCTTTGTAAATGCGTCCTGGACAAATTGGTGCGGAGTAAATCAAAAGGTTGCCAGTCAAGACGTCACAGAAATCAGCAGTTTGTCATTGGAGCAAAAGAACTTGATTTCTGATTGGTTACAAACATGACAGTATCCACTTTTACCGTCTGGGTTATGTAAGTCAGGTATCGACTCCAACACATGAACTGCTTTTCCAGCATCTGGTATAACCCCTCGCGGTCTTTTCTCTCATGAATTGGTAAGCAATGAACTATTAAAAGCTCTTTCCCGTAGTTCAGTCTTTGTTATACATGTTCTCATGCCTCCATATGCTCTGTAGCCTAGCTGGCTTGCTGACGCTTCAACTCCTGCATCTCGGCCCTCTGCTTCAAGACCGAACTGAACATGGCTTCGTAGGACCATTCCTCCCCACCCATGTAATCCTTCAACTCGATCTCTTCATCTTCTTCACCCGGTTGGATCGATGCTGCCCGCTCGAACAGGAACTCAACCAAGTCTTTGTCGTCGCCATCATCAGCTTCGAGCCATTGAATATCACACAAGAGCCGCAGGATTTCTTTGAGCTTCAGCTGGTCCCCTTCCTTGTGAGGCTGCTCTTTGGCCAGTGTGGAAAGCTCGTCGAGATCGTACTTGGCCGCAAGCATATTGGCGCGAAGGGTGCGATGGAATCCTCTGTCGCTTTGCCTTTCCAGGAAGTCGTCGCAGCCGCATCTTCCGCTTATGTCGTGGTAGGATCCCGTGAGGAGATAGAGGACTAGGATGTTGGCTGAGCATGAGCAAGCACGGCTGAGCCTCAGGATTTTGTCGGCACCGTGGGTTTCGAAATGACTTGCGAATTCCGGATGGGCCTTCGGTGCCGAAACCGTATGGACCTACGCTCCAGTCCATGTTCGTGTTGGGATGGATCTATATCTGCTTTCAATATGTTAGTCCGTCGTGGTGTTGTAGGTAAGTCGGGCAATTCAAACCTTTGGCTTCTTTGTGGATGTACTTAGTTGGTGCAGAAAGGATGAAAAGTTCTAGTGAGAAGAAAAGGAAGGATGATAAACGAGATGAGTAAATCTCTAGGGTAGCGAGGTCGAAGCTGAATTTTTATCAGAGCCGATATAAAATGTCGAGAAACCGGGAGGTAAACAAGAAGCATTACCCAGGCTTCTATGTTAGGAATTTACCATCCACGAAATGCCCAAGTCTCGGGTAGTCTACACTTGGAGATACGACCCACTTATTTGTCTTGTCCTTACAACACCACCCACTCATTACTTTCGGTCATTGTTCAATTATGCCTTGAATAGACCAGGCGATGACTGAAGTTAGTCAAGCTCTTATGAAATTCTCTGGTTATTTCTAAGCAGAATCTAGTTTTTGTCAATAAGCGCTGATCAAGTTGTCTGCCAGTTACACAATCTCGACACTGAAAGAATAATTCTATATTTGATTCACCAGCAAATTTATCTCTGGTGAGTGAGAGCATCGATTACAAGAAAAGTGCTCGTCTCATATTTCTCACAGTCAGGTATTGGTAATCCTATCATGTATCAATATCTCACCCAAACGACACGGAGTTAATCTCAAAGACCGCGAATTGGTGCCACCCCCATCAAAAACCGACACTCCAACATACACACAGCAAACCATCGATCATGGTCCAGAAAAAATGATAAGCAATACTATGCACGTATCCCACTTGATCCCGAGTCCATTTTTACCTCTTGACCAAAGATAAGCGAATTTGTCCAGTTATCGCCTTACGACACTCACGCTAGCGATCACGCAACATACACCCTCAAGCACATACAGACGTGGGCCTACAATCCTGGTCAAAAAGCACACCCAACTATCAATTCTAGTCACGAACTATCTCAAATGGCTCATGACGCCACTCAATTATGACCCAATCCAGCTGAGGCGATATCGCTCAGCGGAGCCGTTACTACGTTGACGCGATCGTTGGTAGCGATGGCTACATATTCCCAAAGCAGAGCGTTGTATCCCCCAAGCAGAGCCTTGTATAAAGCATGCAGATCGCAGCATCAATATGCATTACTTATAGCAGGGTACTCAGAAGTTGTCATTTTATTTCATTCTAGCTCAGCGACCACCACATCATGGCCGATCCGAAGCAAACAACCGCCGTCGCGGTCAACCATCACCCCTACGAACGAGACACCGATACCTCTACCGAGATCACAGAAAGCCAAGATCGTGGCAAGTCATGGAAGAGTTATGTCTGGGATACATGGGAGTTGCCCAAGGAGCAGCGATGGCTTCTCTTTAAAGTTGACGCCTTTGTCTTGACGTTTGCTTCAATTGGTTACTTTCTTAAGAACATCGATCAGACAAACGTCAATAATGCGTTCCTTAGTGGGATGAAGGAGGAGCTTGGCATGTATGGCAATGAATTGGTTACCAGTATGTTATCCTTTCGATGGACTCTTTATTCGCGACTGACATTGGGATAGGCACTTCGATCTGGACTGTTGGGTATGTCATCGGACAAATCCCTTCTAACTTACTCCTCACTCGAGTCTCCCCCCGATGGGTGATTCCTTCTCTTGAGGTCGGTTGGGGCATTGCTACAATTTGCACCTCTTCTGTAAAGTCTTACAAAGCTCTCTACGCTCTGCGGTTCCTCGTTGGTCTTTTCGAGTAAGTCGGCACACAAAATAACGACAAGGTTCGACCAATTGACTTAGACATTTAGGTCTGGCTTCTATCCAGGCATCCATTACATGCTTGGTTCCTGGTACACCCCCCGTGAGATCGGCAAGCGTGCCATGATCTTTTGGCTAGCCGGTAGTGTTGGGAATATGTTTAGTGGTTTTCTACAAGCTGCGGCTTACACGAACCTCAATGGTGTGCATGGCCATGCAGGATGTAAGTTGCAGCATGGTTCTTCCACGACACTTCGCTAACAAGGTTTCAGGGCGCTGGCTCTTCATCATCGATGGCATCATTACTCTCCCCCTAGCTGTGATGGGCTATATATTCTTCCCCAACCTACCGCAAGATGGAGTCAGGACTTGGTGGACTACAGAACGCGAACATGAGATCTCTATTGAACGAATGAAGGCTATTGGGCGAGCTGGCAAGGAGAAGTGGACAATGGCGAAGTTCAAGTCTATCTTACTCAGCTGGCACACTTATTTCCTTCGTATGATTAGACCTTCTATCCTCTTGACAAGCCTTTTACTGACTGTTGCCTTAGCTATGATCTACGTTCTTTGGAACAACGCCTACCCTCAACCCGCCATGGGATACTGGCTCAAGAGTTTCAACGCAGACCCTCCTCCGGTCCCCGGCACATCATACTCGGTCTCTCAGATCAACAACCTGCCTCTACCTTCTACTGCCATTTTCATCGTCATGGCTTTGTTCTGGGGTTGGCTCTCTGATGGACCTTTGAAAGGTCTACGGTGGCCTTTTATCTACGCTGGTGCCATCATCGCTGTAAGTCCACCACGGTCAGAATTTTCATGGATTATGATGCCTAACAGTTAACCAGATGGCTTTTGATATTGCCCTTCTCAAGATGCCGCTCTATGGCAACATCAAAGATCGAACTCTGGTTTACTGGTTTGCCAATATTGGTGTAAGTCATTTTACTCAGAATCCACTTATAATTAGTAATACTGACTTCTGATCCAGAACGGTGCCGGTCCCCTCATTCTAAGCTGGATCAACGAAATCTGCTCCGCGGATACTGAAAAGCGAGCTTTGCTCGTTGGAGCTGCTAACGACCTGGCCTATGTCGTTCAAGCTGTCGCACCGAACTTCGTTTGGAAGACCACGGACTTTCCTCGTGCACCGAAGGGTTATACTTGGTCCATTATTCTCAATGCCTTGTTGAGTGAGTCACGGTGATGCTTATTGAGCCATGCGGGTTACTAACCGAATGATAGTTGTTTGGACTGCCATTGTACAATTGCTCCTCTCCTGGGACAGGAAAAGAGAAGCTAAGGCTCGTGCTGTTGTCGCGGACGATTCGGAAGCCAACTTAAATGACGGGGAGACGACGGATGAGATACCGTCTGGGAGCGGTTCAAAGAAGCATATAGACCTGCCATGAATAGCCTGAATTCAGGACCGACAAGAATACTGGTGAGCACCGGCTTAATCAAAGTTGAGGGTTCACAGATCTGTGGAGGATTATGATATAACAGTCAAGGGACCGATCAAAGATATCGTCCTACAAAGAATGCAAACCAGCCATTGTACAAGGCGGAAGCTGCGTTTCTTTCAATCAGGCAATAAGTTTAGCAATGAGTTTATTTTCTCGATAGTCGTTGAATCATTATTCGTCTGTAACCATCAGCGAATCCCAACCATAATCACCATACCAAACAAGCAAACTCCTCTTCAAGACGCCCTCCAAAATGCTTCTCAATAAGCTATGTCCCCTACCTATCTCATCTCAAACTGGATAGTTTCGTGTATTTTTGCAATTCCCCCCTGAGCTCCATATTCGCCTTAAGGAGCAAGCTGACCAAATTCCTCTCTTCAATCGGACCTTGTTGAATCTTCTTGACATCGTCCAGTTTCACCTCCTCGTACTCATTAGAGGCACGACGAAGCAGATATCGCTTCAGCCACTCCCCATTGATCGCATCTTGGCGAAAGTCTTTGTCGATGATGGCAAATTCCTCTGCAGAGGTGATGTTTTTCCCCTGACGTTCAATCTCGCCCCCCGAAAGTGTAACCAATCCGTCTAGTCCCATTTGGCTCGCTTCCAGGTAAACGTTGATGACCTCAGAAAACTTCTCTTTGCGGGTCTTTTCGGTCGTTTCTTCAACCATCGGTAAAGCTTGGTACTCTCTGGTGAAGAGGAAATGGAGGAGCACATGTCCGACCCTTCTGTTGACGTCGGTAAAGTCGTATCCTTTGTTAGTCTCCAGACTTGCGAGGAAGGTAACAAATTTTGGGTGTTTGGTGATGATGTGCCTTGGTATCAAAGCTGTCATTTTGCCTCCGAATCTGATCTTGACAACGGATCCGTAATAAGGCCTTGCAGATAGTTAGGCAATGATGATGTGTGAGGAGCTTGATGCTTACGACTGGCTCATCTTCGAACTGCTAGCATTTGTCTCCATGAGCTTTTGTTTGCCTGTCGCTTTCTAACGTCTTTCCTTGGAGAATGGAGCAACGTAGAGAGATTGTGAAAATCTTTTGATGGGCTTTGCCTTGCGGTTTGTTGTCATTACCATTCCTGTGCGATGTTTGGTGCTGGAAGGCAGGAAAGGTGTTTCACCCGCTTTGCACAAAACGTAGGACAAGGTTTTTGAATGGAATGGAAGAGGAGAGGTGAATTTGAAACCGTGTTGGAACTGGAGATATCAATGTATACTTCGCGACTTGTTGGTCAGTGACTCACTGCACTACAGCAGAAAGTTCTGTTTGCATGCGAAACCTCAAGCAACAAGACATCACTGTTGGTTGTTACTCTACAACTTGCAGTCATGGATTGAACCGGACTGGGAGACTAGGAGAAATGACTCGGTCTTGGACTCAATTGGTTTAATTTTTGTTTTAATGAAATGAAAGCTGTAAGTGCAAGACGAGTGCTTGGGCGGTTTGAAAGAACTAGAAGATGTAGCAGATATTTCTATGTAGTGTATTTCCTTAAACTATCGTCGTTTTACCCCAGAAGTAATTTATATTCCTGTCGAATGGGAACTCTGATAGTTTAGATACAATGGCATCAATTACCAGAGAATATTTAACACCTATACTGTCAGGATAGGAAAGGAATCAACCACGTAACAGTCATACCAACAAGACAAATATTAAGTGAGGTCAAGGCCAGTCCAAACCATTATCTACTTCGTCCTCTTCACAATTAACTCGGCTGGCTGGGTTACATGAAAGAAGATCAGCTCCGACTTCATCTTATCATCAGTTCTTTCTGTCAAGGGTTTAGAAAGAAGTTCCTCCTTGCTACCCTCCAACCATGTTTTGATAACATTATCCTTGTCAATTCCGATTCTATACTTCCTCCCTTCCTCAAAATTCTCCGCATGCCACCAATCCCACACTTTTGGCCGCTTCTTGATTACCGCCTTGATCTCTTCAGGAGTGCTGTTAAGACCAAGGATCAAAAGAAATATTCATGCGATGGATGCCCCCCTCTATGGTGTGCTTTTCTCTTGGACGCAGAGAAGTGAAAGACTCCTCGATAGTCACCCGCAATGGTCCTTCAGAACCCGGCCCACAGAAGAAAATGGCGTTTCGAGGAGTTTCAATACCGGTGAAGGTGTCCGTAAAGGTTAAGCCGCCTTTGTTCATGACTTTTCCATTGAAAAGAAGTATCTCATTGGTTCGGAATGTGACGCCCGAGTGGTGATGGGGGATGAGTTCAATGGCGATGCTGAAGGGGTCGTCAGACTCCCTGTCGAAGATGGGCGGTGAGTTGATACGTGCTTCGATTGACTGCATTGAAAGAGATGGTTTATCTGAAAATAAGAGGTTGCGTGAGATAAAGGCCTTTTGACTGAGATGAGAATTGCCTACCTAGGTATATACTGTAGGAACTTTGATACGTGGCGTAATCCTTTAGGCATCTGTTTGCGACTTGAATAGCATTACGTTGAGCAGGGGAGAGCCCCGTTTGAAATTCTAGCTCCCCCGAGCCAATAAGATAGCCTTCTGTCGTTTCTCTGTACGTTCTGGCGGTTCGGACGCTGTTCAGTACAACTGATGAATGCACCAGTACATCAGCAGAGAAAGCGACACCGAGGTACTAGAGACGCTACGCATGATTTCGCAGTTTGTCTTCCGTTAGGCCGATATGGTTTAGATGTAGCTTCTGATTCGGCATCTGGCAAAAGAGAGCGTCTCCGAATCTTGGTGCTGCTGGGATCGAGTAATGCTTTAAAAAGCTCGCAATGAGTTCCTAGTTGGCGTTGTAATGGTCAGTCTACCAATCATCAGACATTATGGGAAATTTCAGCACGATCGATGGAAAGGGCTTGAGGGTAGTGTGTCCTTACTTACTAAAGTTTTCATCCTCCTGGACTTTGCTTGATCACTGCTGTCAGTACTCTTCGATTACTTCCTGACCTTCCTGGTAACTCACTTCAATCGTCCCTGGACGGTACTGTCGGCTACGTTCCAGGGACTCTGGACTGATGAAAATAGCTCCCTATACAGGATCCAAGCTGTCTCTCCAGGGTCGATCTTGAACTCATTGTGTTGAACCCATGGTGCGCACGACAAAAGACAAATCCACAGGTAGCACAGACTGGCAAATGGTCAAGGCATGGTACTGCAGCAATCCGCCGTGGAAACAGCTGCTCCTTATGCCTGATTGCTTTTGGTTATGTACCTGTAAAACAGCAGTGTAGGCTAGAATGGAGTGCTTCAACGAAGAGAGGGGAAATTTGGGGTTGCCTGGTGTAATGATGTAAGATAGTCTGAGCCTAGATGTGGTAATTAATCACCCGGAAATATTTACCTTTAAGTTACACTAATTTTACCTGGCTCAGCTAATTGGTCCCATTGATCCTCCAAACAAACCCATACGATTTTCTGTAAGCTACGCCATTCTCCCATTCAATCCACAGCACGTGGTAACAATCCTGCTCATCTTTCTTGGTGATATCCCACTTCTCTGTGCACGGGATCTGCTCAAACATCTCCTTCATGCGTCTATTCCGCTCTTTTTGTTCAACTGATTCCTTCTCCTCGGTAAGGTATGTGTTTGCAGTAGACCTGTTTTCTGGCTTTACCGGATACTGGCGACGTGGGGTGTAGCGGCGTAGAATACTAGACCACCCTTTGCAAATAGCTATTAGCTCAACCTTCGTCTGTTCCTGGATTTGGTTACTATCGTCGTATTTGTGATGGAGATGCACTGCACCAACGGTGGTGCCGTTGTCGTCTTGTAGTAGATGGATGTATGTCCAGCCTGTATTGTCGGTGATTATGTTTGGGTTGGTAGTTAGAAAAGCACGGGATGTTTGGCACCATAGATGTCGACAGCTTCCAATCGATCCGGTTTGTGAGTCCTTTCAAAGTTGATATCGTTCACAGGAACGGGATACCGCTTTGAGATTGGACAACGGAAATCAGCTAAAATGTAAGTATAGATGTATTCCGGCAATTGAATTGGCATCGAGCCGGGCTCATACAAAAGGTGCAGTATGATTCGACCAATCATGGCTGGTGGCTTGATCTCCGTGCAACACCATGTATCTGCCATAGAACCAGGAGGCGCTTTTGTGTACTGACTCCGCGTAGATCGAATCTCCTGTTTCTTTGCTGACCCAGGATGCTTCATTGCGTACCATTAGGTGACAGTTTCCGTAAGTCTCACCTCGTATGAACCTCTTTCATCACTCTCCACATCGAGAGGGAACAAGGTTTCACCATGCCAGCCCATTCACGACCAATTGGGTAATCCGTTGTCAACAAGGTCTCTCGTAAAGTTGTCAGAAACCTTTCTTCTTCGAAGTTTGCCAGTTGAATACCAGCAGAGCGAGGTATCAAAGAAAAGATGTGGATGATCGTACATGAGGCCAAGGGAAAATGTCGTTAAGATATGTACTGTAGCCAGAGAATGCGTTGAACACAACCTTGTCGAACCTCAAGGTATTTTTGTTGAAATATCGGACAAGTGTAACAAGGGTATTCAGACTTGGTACACGCCACTGTCTTCCACGTCCGACATAGCCTCTTCCTGCACTTTCAGTAAATCTGTCAGCTTCTGGATGATACAAATGGTCCTCGAACCATTCCGTGCAGTAACACTCCCACTTCACCTGTACATCCTCAAAGAGCAAGCGTCTTTTCGATCGTGCCATAATGGTGAAATACATCAGGTCGGTGTATGAGTTCGAAACCCAAGATTGTGCTTGATGCAACTAATGTCTTCGTTACATGCTGCTTGAGACACAGAAGTAGCCTTATCGTATTCGACCACTTGTGCAGAGAGAGGTCTCGCCTTTCGTAGAAGGAAACATGGCCGTTCGATAATTTGATATCTTGAAGCCACTTCGTATGTGGACAATCGTATGCAAGGAGATCTGCAATGTTGCCAAGATACACTCTACGCTGTTGATCTTAAGGTGTTTGGAACGTGTGCGTAATCTTGTAACACATATCGCAGTCAGTATTGGATGTGCGTGTAAGAGGCATATCATCAGTGATGCCCACAGTGATAGGATGGTTTGCCAATTACTTACTGAGTGGTACATTTGAGTACAAGTGTAAGTCAGTAGCAGATTCAGGTTGCGCAAGTACAAGACGATACTGAGTTCGTTGAATGTCGCGAGAGATATGAGTGGGTTTATGTAAGAGTGGGGGAACTTGGCGTGGCATATATGATATATGGCTGTGTGGATGAGATATGATTATGTCAGCGTCTCTTTCTGTTAACTACAACACCTTTTCAAGAGCTTGATGATACATCCTGTACTGTCACTAGTGCCTTCGTAACATTCTGAAAGAAATTGGCAGTTTTAATCTTAATGGAACATTGTCACATAGTTATCACTTAGACACAAAGTTAGAGTCAACTGGTCATTCCATTGATGTGTGAAGTACTGGAATCTACTCTAGGTCCTCATCTCAACTCGATCATATTGGTGCAGGACAAACGTTAGACGCTGTCAAGGCCCCCATAAAGCCTATCCCCAATTTGATCCGGACCGATTCCTACTTCATACCAGATGACTTCCATCCCCGTAGGTAGTGTCAGGCTGTGTCGTGACAGGCTTAGACGATCTCCAGCTGCAGGAGGACGCTGGCGACGGTGTGCTGCATACCATAGCTCTTG
The DNA here is from genome assembly GCA_900312805.1 of Fusarium torulosum. Lineage (NCBI taxonomy): Eukaryota > Fungi > Ascomycota > Sordariomycetes > Hypocreales > Nectriaceae > Fusarium > Fusarium torulosum. Next base: position 12,428 of record ONZP01000253.1, read on the forward strand.
CGAACCTGGAATACCATGGGCACCGTGAGGAACCCACTCTGACCCATGTGGCAACGTCGGAGGGCGTACTCGGCAATGCAGGCCTCTCCTCCCTCGCCGGCAAAGGCATAGTCAGAGAGCATGACAAGGACGGGCTTGACACCGATCTGGTCGCCGTAGTGGGAGAAGCAGCCGAGGGCATGCTGAGCAAGCTCCTGGAGGTCGTAACGCATGGCAGCGCCGTAGAGGGAGATGCACTCGATCATGATGCACTTGCGCTTCTCTGCATTGGTCTGCCCCTCGGCCTGAATAAGTCGAAACTGACCGGTGTTGAGCCAGTAGAGGAATGAGTGAGCCTCACGCTTGTCAAGACCAGGGACGGGAATGACGCCGTTTACCATGACCTCTGCAAGGTGGCATGCAAGACCGAAACGCAGGGCCACGATGCCGCGTCGGACGTACAAGAAGTGCCCTCCATCGAAGACGAGAGGGACGTAGGCACTACCCCAAGGACTGTGTGGTATGTCAGTGTTTGTGTCCTAATACTCAAGGATGTGATGTTTGCTTACTCGTTATCGGTTGGGTTGGGCATGCCAGGAGGGGCAGTTGGCAAGTTGGAGTTGGAGTTGGGGTTGGGGTTGGTAGGTTGGGCAGACATCTTGATAGTGCCGTCTTGAAGTGTAGTGGTAGATTCTGGGTTGACTCTTGTCGGGTTCTCTTCTCTAACGATTATCAGTCAGATGTCTTTTGATCATCAGTGAGTACTAGACTGACCTTTGAAGGGTGAGAAGATGTTGGGGAGGAAAGGAATTTCAAAATGAAAGAGAGGGAAATGGGGGGTGATTTATAGCAGTAGGGCACGTGGATATTGCAGTCTGCTTTCCACTGGCACAATGTCCACTGGCACAATGATGCAGCTGTCGTAAACGAGCAGTGTCAAACAGAGGTCAGCGGACCGTCACGAACAGGTGCGGAGTCTGGTCGGACGTCTACCTGATCCTAGTGGGCCGGAAGTGGCTTGGACACTTGGATAGTCAACCGCTATTTCGACTTTTGTGCACTGCGTTTGATTTACAATTGCCTCACAGCAGATATATGGCACTGGCAATACAAGTAACAATATCATACAGCTTCTGTGGCTTTTGCAGTGCTTTTAAAATGGGAGTGTTTGAATGGCCATGGCCCCCTATTTCAAATTGTGGATTTGGCAGTGACAGCTTCGCGCACTTACATCTTTACAAACGTCACACTACAGCATCACGATATAAACGGAATAAAGATTATAAACTTTTGGCTTGCTTCATTTATCCCTGGATGTGACTTTTTACTACTAAAGATCCTCGTAAAACCAACAATTGTTGAGTTACAACGGATCCAATGTCGTGCGAAGCCACCTGCTTCAATCCAGATGTCCATCCTGTACTATGAGCTTAAGCCTGCATGAATTCGACTCGCATGTTCATCAATCATCAAAATTGTTCATTCCTTCCTGTGCTGGAAAGTCTCTCATTGGTGCTTGTGCTGCTCGTTTCCTCAATTTCTGTTGTCAAAGGCGGCTTACTACTGGCGTCACCAGGTTCGGACTGAGGTTGGGTAGGCAGGTCTGCTCACAACGTTAATGCTGTAATCGCTGTATCAGAAGGGAGTTTACTTACTTTAGACCAGTGAGTGGTTCCGTGGCTAGTTCAGGCGCTGATTGATCAAGTCGTACGGCTCGATGTCATCCGCAACACCAGGAACACGTCCCTTGAGCACAACGAGACCCTCCAGCAAGCCGTCGACAATGGGGGAGTTGGTTTCAACTTCATAACCATAGTCTTCGAGGTCGGTGATGAGAGCGTAGGGCTCGATGGACCTGGCACGGAAAGACACGGCGGACTGGACGAACTTGGCGTTGGCATCGCGCCAGACTGGGTCACTCTCAAAGGTGTTGATGATGAAGTGAATGGAGACTTGACCACGCAACATGTCGATGATCACATTGCGGGCCATGCTGACAAGGCCAGGGAGGTGGTACTGGCCACCGGCGCGGTGGAGCTTGACGGCATCCTCGAAGTCCTCCTCATCAGTGAGAAGAGTGCTGGCGTAGTTGGTGGGCAAAGCCCAGTAAACACCGTTGATGAGGTAGGTGGCCAAGAGGTTACCCTGACGCCGGTTCAGGCCAGGGATCACCACCTCATTGTTGACGACGAGAGCAGCGAACCCGGGGTGCTGGTTCACAAACGACTTGGGCACCTAGGCCTCGCCGTGGTGGAACTTGAGAGCAACAGGACGGTTGCTGAGATGAGATGTTAGCATGAATATGTGAGATTTAGAACGGCGATACTAACTCGTAGGGGACAAAGACAGGACGAGGGGCAAAAAGAGGCCCGGAGGAGGCGTAGCCGGCGGGAACAAAGTTGGCAGCCTGCTCAGGGATGATCTCCTCCTGAACGACGTGCTGCTGCATGAACTGCTGCTGCATGACCTGCTGCTGGATGAACTCCCAGCCGGTCTCGACGTCTCCAGAGGTCTCAACGTCACCAAGGGGCATGAGCGCTTCGTCCAGGTCGATCATCTCAAACCCGTCCTCGAGGCTGTTGATGCCCTCAGCCTGGTTGGTGTCCTCAAGTCTCTCCGAGAGCTTGACACGCTTGGCCTCGGGGGTGTGACACCCGCTGTCCTTGCGAGCGTGAGACATGATGCTTTTGATGTTTGTCAGGTAAGGAATAGGTAGTAAGTGATAGGTAGGTAGAATGCTTTGTTAAGCTGAAGTGAAGATGAGAGTTTGCGGGGGGAAAGGGTAGAGGCAGAGGCAAACAACTCTTGACTCTTTGTGAGGTGCAAACAGGAATTTTTCTGCCTAGGATTTGGTTTGATTTATGACTACTGGGCTTTGTGGGTCGCTTGGGTGTGACGCACGGGTGTCTGCACTTCAACAGGGCTCGTTTCACTTGGACATCAGGGCTTCGAGCCCCCTATCGAGCTTTTTCTTTTCTGCAGTGCACTAGTAAGACGCCTATCGATCTGTGTTTACTAGATATACCCTTGCATATCACGCCTAAAGGACATGAGGCAGTAGACAACTTGCTATGCAATATAATATCATGCTTCCTTCAGCTTATCCTGTCCCTATTGTGCCATCCCCAATATCTGCAAGCTTGCTTGCTCATTCCCCAATCCCATCGACCTCGCCTTGCTACTCAGCCAGAACAAAAGAACCGTATAACCCTCACCTTTTGCCAAGATACCTCACTCCAGTAAGCCATCCATATCTAGCCCTGTCCCAGATGCAGCGGTGCAGTTGTCCTTTTCACCAACTTCCTCCTTGCAGGCTGCAATGGCTTGTTGCTATGTTCTCCTCGTTTCTACACTGTCACTCGTCGTTCAGAACTCTGTATCGATCCTGTTTTAAACCCCCCAATCAGTTCAGATGCTCGGCAGAAAAGGCTTTCTCTTCCAGCCCTAGTCTCCCTCCTCAACACTGGTCAGTATCTGATCCTATCTGCACAGCACACGTTAACTGACCATCATCCCTCTTCATTTTGGATCACAGGTTCAAGAACACCCTTGAAGGGAAGTCCAGCTCGAAACATACACCAAACGGTCCTCAGTTTCAACAGTCGAGTCGTAGTAGCACCTGGGAGTATCTACTCGTTGCTGCATCCTTGTCTAGGCCTGGAACGCGTCAGATCAGGTTCAGTTGATCGAAAGTGCCGAACGGGAAGTTTCAAAGAAACCACGGACGTAGCCCCTAGATCGGATATCGTAAGAAACGGCGAATAGGCAGTGAGCTTACGGAGAAGCAAACCACGCGTTACTATCCACTTGGGCTGATCATACTTCATAGTTCAATCTCCCAGAAAGACCGGCCTTCTCTTCACATCCTTCTCCCCCTTTGTAGGACTGGTTAGGATCCAGTCGTATTTGCACAAGACACGTTGACTGACCATCTAGCCCTAGTAACTCGAAGTTCAGATTGAATACAATGCTCCAGGCGAAGCTCAACTCGAAACATGCACCTAAGGGCTTTTAACTCCAACAGACGAGTTACAGCAACAACCAGGGGTACTATCTCGCTGGCTCTGTTTCTTACACTTCATTGTAGTAGGTCCAGGTGGCTGAAGTGACCAGACAAGGAACATAGAGCAGCAACATGAACTCAAACCATAGACATAGTACCCCTGATTCGCTGGTAGACAGACATTGAGTCTAGAAAGACGCAAACTATACGCTACTAGCACCCGTAAGTCCAGGTCAACTTTTACCTGATACCATGGCTAACTTGGCCATCTCACCTTACTAGTACGATATATTCAAACTCCCCGCGCCATTCGAAGTTACTCGAGTACCAGACGCTTCAATGTATTCAGAAACGCCAGTCCAGTCTACTCAAAACAGAAGAAATGTTGTCCCAGGACCTCTTGTATGTACAGTATCATCTTTCCTCCCAGTCCAATACTCCTTGATTTCTCAGAACCGCCTTTCCTCTAACAACTCCAATGCAGGACACTAGACTTCCAACTTCGAGACGCCAGGCCTTTGATATGCCAGCCTCTAACTAGTCGAAGTATTCTCCTCTGCACACTAGAATCTTCTCCACACCCAATTCCACCACTTCTGGGACATTGTTTCTTAAACAGCAAAGAAACTTTTTCCGTAGACTGCAGGATGCAAGGTCTTCTACACAGATACGCAACCTCCTGTAAGAGCCAGCTAGAAAGTCAACAGGAGCTTGGGACCCCATGTCACAGTCCGTGGGACATTGGATCATTCGACTTACACCCCCTACCCCTGATGGTTCACCCACCTACACAACTGCGTTGAAATTACGGTATTAATTTCAGTCTCGACGACTGAGTCAAGATCCCACTAGCCTTAAATTAGAGGGGACCAGTAACTCAATGGCAAGCGCTTATAATCAAGTCACTACGCTCTTCCAATAATCCTTACGTTAGCCCAGAGCCATACATCGTGGCAAAAGATAGAATTCGACGTGTTGAATACATATCACGATGCCACTAACGTCTATATGCCGGTAAAGTTGGAATCGCCTGTATTTCTTCCCTTTCATGGTACTAAGCCCCAGGCATAGCATTGCACGAACGATATACGAATCCAGTATAAATCCAGTACTTCTGGTTACCAAGTCTCTCTGCCTTATTCAGGGCTAACGCTATGGCAATCAGATACAGCACTACTACAAAGACCTAGGTCATCAACGACGACTGCAAGTACAAAGCTTATTGTTGCGGCAGTGGTCAAAGACGGAGCTTTTGGTCCAAAACTTTACTCAGCATGGACAACGCCGGACCACGAATCAAATGCTACATGACGTGTGTATATGATATAAGTTCTTGCAAAAGACGCAGGAAGCTTATTGTGCGGTGGGATATGACAGATGGCTATTCAACAAAGCCCCTGAATCTACCGAACGAGCAATTGACGCCCACTCCGTGACATCATTGAAGACGCCGAGCTTTGACAGGAAGGCTATTGCATGGCTATAACTGTGACTTGGATGTGTCATTTATTGCTGTGGTGGCGGTCAAAAAGTGCATTTTACTCCAAGCTTTACTTAGTACCACTGCAATTACTTGGATATCGAACTACCACTACCTCATCTGTCCCTCATTACTGATGTTGGCTACCAGATTGGCCACTGGCTCAAAGCCTACTCCAAGATCCCCCAATAACATGGTCCGAAAAGAAATGATCTGGAGAGTCCGAGGACTCTGTGTAAGTGTTTCACGTCTAAACTTCATGCCAGCCCATGCACATACTAACAAGTCCGCTAGTCCCCATG
>ONZP01000254.1:0-27284 GCA_900312805.1 Fusarium torulosum
TTTATTACTACCCTTATAATATACTATCTATAATAAAATTATATATCTATAATAACCCTAAGAACTTTAATTTAATCCTTCGGAAAGACTCTCTTACTCTTAATAGTAAATAATTCCGAGTCTATCCTGCTTATATATATAATAAAATATATAATTACTATTTTTTCCGCCTTAAAAGTTATAGTATTCTATCTCTCCTAGTTAAGTACTTTATTAATTATTATTTATATTCCTCTATAGTTACTCTAGGCTATTAGTCCTAATACCCATATAATATAGTTATTAATGAAGGTAATAGCCCTATTATTCCTATCGATCTAAGTCTATACTAGGTCTATATTAAAGAATAGAAATAATATTAGCGATAAGGGCGACCCCTATGGAAGCCCTACTTATAGTAGAGGTTAGCTTTTGGAATTTTAATTATTAATTATAATAGTTATAATTCGATCTAAATAGAAGGTATTAATCTATTATAAGAGACCCTCGGGAATCCCTCTTGCCTTTATCCGCTATAGTAACCTCTCTTTATATATATTATTATATGCGCCTTTTATATCGAAACTAATAAGGCTTATAATATAGCGTGAGCGCCATACTAAGAAGATATACTCTTATAGGAGTATAAGGGCTTGCTTTGCTAACCGCTGCTTATACGTACCGAAATGGTTAGCCGGAAGAAGTCTATAAGCCTTTACCGTATAGGAGATCCTCTCGGCGATTATCGACTCTAGTATCTTTCCCAGTGTGGCGAGAAGTAAGATTGGCCTCTATGCTTTCGCGATTATATAGTTATCTTTACCTAGCTTCTTAAGTGGGATAATTCGAGTATATCTCTATTAATCTAATATATTACCTTCCTCTAATAATACCTAGAAGATAGTAAGGATATTATATTTTATTAATAGCTAGACCTACTTTTAGATAATCGCTGGTAGTTTATCCTCTCCTGGTGCCTTCTATGACTTTATCGCCTATAGTTAGTATTTTATTTCCTCTAAAGTTAGGTTTGGTATTATTATTAGGGCCCTTTATTACTGCGGTCTTTTATCTTTAATATTATCTAATAATGGCGGGAAGAACTTTATTAGTAGTTCTTTGGCTTGCTCTTTATGGCTTATTATTACTATTCTATCTGCTTTAATAAGCTATAATATCTTTCTAAAAGCTATCTTATCCCTAGACTTTATATACTTAGCTGCTTTCTAGATATTATTATTATCCGCTAGAAACTCCTTCTAGTAAGTATTCTTCCGCTGCTATATAGTATTATAATATTACTTCGCCATAGCCTTTATTATATTTTCTAGTTCTTTAGTATTCTATCCTACCTGCCTTATAGCTCTAGCTTAATTCCTCTAGTATATATATATATATTTCGTAGCTATATAAGGTTATAGGTCTATCACCGCTTTATATATGGTAATGGCTTAGCTCTGGGTATTAATACCTAAATTATATCTAAGATGGCTAATATTAACCTATTTGTTTTCTATTATATTATATTCCTTACCGGCCTGCCTCTTAGTGTATTTATAATCCTGCTATTAATCTCCTTCTAGGGTATATTCTTAAATAGAAGTCTTTCTTCCTATTTTGGCACTAGGACTAAAATATTAAATACTATCTCTATTATATAATAATCTAATCCGTGCTCTATATTATATATTATATATTTAATATTTATATCTATAAGCTCTTCGGAGGCCAAAACTAAGTCAATACTTATTTCGTAATCTCTGCTTTATTATATCTTTATGCCTCGGCGAAGGAGGCTTCTAAGTATAAAGTTATTTATTAAGTCGATAATTAGATCCGCCTCGCCCTATCTCTCTACTGCTATATTATCTCCGCCCCATATCTGGTCGTGGTAATTAAAATTACTAATAATTATTATATCCACCGCTCTCCCTGATCTCTATCTTACCTCTATAATGGCCCTACCAAGCTTAATGTATGTATCCTGTAGAGCTTGGGTATCTCCGCCCGGTATATAGATAGACGCCGTGAAGACTAGACGATCTGGCAGCCGAATGATTATTGTTATTATATCTAGAGATTTTACTAATATTTGTTCCGCCTTAACCTCCTTCTTTACCTAAAGTATACTCCGAATTACCTATTTACCTTCCCTTTCTATCATAGGTACTACCTTGACCTATTTGTGGTGCCCTATGGGTATTATTAATAGCCTATCCTGGATCCTCCTCGCTTAGGGTTCTTAGATGGCTAATATAGTTATATCCTAAATATCTTTATTATTTATTAAACTATTATATACCGGCCCTTACTTTCTAATATTTAGTTAAAATAATTAAAATAACGTACGCGATAAGCGAGCGGGACAGACAACCGAGCGGGACAAAAATCACCACCTTCTTAAGATAAATCATAATAAAAACACAACAGACCATCTAATCAATTGAAATCAATCACTATACTCATCTCCAGACGCCTCTGGAACTACCTGACAGGTTCTTACATTATGCCCGGTCTTATAACATATACCACAGCGCCGAATACCCGGCCTAACCGACCTTCCTCGACCACCACTTCTCGATGATTCGGCCAATACCTGCGTACTTACATCCATCTGATCAATTGAATCCTGACCTTCCTGTATAAGTAAGCTCCCTCTATTCTGTAGGCGTGGCTTTTTTACTCTGCGCCGCCGGCTAAGTATATTATTTGCCTCACGAAGCTCCCTATTCTCAGCCTCTAATAAGGCAGTCTTCTGCATATTCCTCGTGACTGACTTTGTAATAGACGTAAGAGCTTTAAGGATTGACTCTGGAGAGCTACTATGGTGTCTTCTGATTCGATCGCTAAGGTATCTGGACTGTGATCCGGCCTCAAGGACTGTATTTGGGGTCCTTGAAGTCCAAGCTTGAGCTTGTTGGGCCACCTCTTCAACAGGCGTTGGAGTCCGTAGCTGCACATCAAGCTTTGAGATCACAACTTCGGGGTCAAAAGGAGCAAGGCCAGCTCCTCTAAAACCCCCCTTGATATTTGACTCGGTTATAGTCAATTGAAAGGCGGCATAAAAGGCCGGGAAGAACTCGGTCTTAGAAATATGGGTTATAGACCGTCTGATTAGTCGCTCTATTTCTCGCCTATATGCCTTTTTTAGCGGCCCAAAGCACCCAACGTCAAGTGGCTGTAGTAGGTGCGAAGAATAAGGAGGTATACAGAGTGTGATAATATTGTTAACCTCACAATATAGCTGGAATTCGACGGATTGATGACTTTCGTGGCCATCGAGGATCAGAAGACGATAGGCACTAACTGATCGGTCGGCTATATATCGATTGAAGTGCTTTAGCCAGTCGAGGCCCGTCTTATTATCTATCCAGCCATTTGGTGTTGTGGCGATAGCCTAAGTGCCCGGGAGGTTGCTATCTTGGTACCAGTTGGCAAGGTGATATTAGCCTGCAACCACTATGTATGGATCGATCGCTTGGCCTTCTGTATTGATTGCTTGAATCACAGTAGCCCATTCTCGGTTTCCAGGCTGGACTGATTTTGGGTTTCCCTGCCTTTCCGAGCTGGTAACCACTATACCGCTTAATATCACGCCCATCATAAAGCCGGTCTCGTTAAAGTTCCAGATATCATCTAATCGGATGCCATATTTCGCGATTGTGTTCTCTACGAGCCTGAACCAATTGCGAATAATAGTCGGATCTTCGCATTTAGCCCTCCGATAGTCATATTTACAAAAAGAACGCGTCTTAAGCTCTGGTTGTCGCTTAATAAAATTGATAGCCCAGTGCTTGCCAACTGGTGACGTATCGCGATTAGCAAGCAGTCGATTCGCCATTTCTTTAACATCTCAATACCGAGAGGGGAATCCTCGCGAATCTAGATTCAGAATATACTCGACTATAAGCTCTTCCTCCTAATCACTTAGTTTCCGACCATTGGGAATACAATCGATGCGAGCTTGACGACCCTGAGATCGGTAGTGGAGGGTCTGGAAGCGGACATTATATAGAAATGCAGCTCGTCGCAGACTTAATTCTGGGTCCGCCTAATAGGCCTGAAGTGCAAGATTCATATGAGCCTCTTCACTGGCTTGTGATATGTTATTTGGTTGAGAATTAATTGATTAGATAGTGTTAATATAAGGTGAGGGATTTTTGTCCCGCTCGGTTGTCTGTCCCGCTCGCTTATCGCATACGTTATACTATTTATACTATAATAGATAGAGCTTCTAATAGTTTTTACTATATAACTTATGGGGGCCGCCGCATAGGATATATTTCGGGATCATTCCTATGCATATACTATAGTGGTGGCCTTCTTATATATATCTATTATAGACTTATAGTCTATTATATTAGTAGGCTTTGTGGTTTATAATCTATTAGTAGTTATAATATTACTTGGGGTGGTTATGGTATTTAAATACTTTTATAGTGCTGGATTCCCTTCTAGCTATAAAGAACCCTTTATTAATAAATCGCCTAGCTTTGGAATATTTTTTAAGGTATATAATCATCGAGCTATATACCTTAGGGATATCTCTCTTACTAAGCCATACTATCTTTATAACCTCGGTATATTTTCTCGGCTAAGTATCTTAATAATCTTAGCTTAAACTTTATTCTTCTTATTAAGCACCATAATATAGCTAATATTATCCACCCTAATAGGGTATAGATTATCTTATAGGATATAGGCTCTTAGGGCGAGTTTTATTTCCGCTATATATTTTATAATCTTATATTTGCTCTTATCTCTATAGGTAACCTTAATATAGTAGGGATTCTTTGGGTCCTTAATTATTACTTAGTATTACTATATGGGATTATTTAGTTCGGATTAGATTTGGTTCTTTATTATCTCTTAGATCATTATAGCTAAGAGCCTAGCCTTATCTTCTCCTAGTCTTAAAATATTAATTATATAATAGAATATATCTATAAGGTTTAGAGGAGCGGCTAAGGTCCTTAAATTATTATAGGATAAAGATAATATTAATTATATAATATTAATATATAACCGGTAAGGTCCATCTATTATATTTATAGTAATAGTTTTAAGCTACTCGCGGGCTCGCTATAATTCCTCGGTTATCTATTCCTCCATCTCGACCATCTACTTACCCATCTCGTATACTATTTATTCCTACTTTATAATAGCTTCCTTAAGCTCCCTAGTTATCTCTATCTATTCCTTTAGCGCTTCCTATAGCCTCTTGGTCTCCCTATGCAACTCTGCCAGGAGATCTAGCGCCTTTTATAGTATTGCCCTTTTATCGCTATTTCCGCTGCCGCTACCGCTACTCTTTTGGGTTTCGGTCGGTCGGTCGATCTATTCTTTGGCCGGTATATTTTGCGTCATATATTAAGTATTTTGTCGCGTTTTTATGGCCGTGTCTTCTAATTATCGCGTAGTATCTCGGACCTTGCTCGTGGGCTTTACTACCCGACTCGATCGCTTTAGCGTCGAAAAAGGGGCGTCCTGCTCCACCACGATCTCGGTCCCTATTGGATCCGCCATGACGGTAGGCTCACCAACCTCCACACACACTTCTCAGTCGGACCAATAGCAGCAATCTTCTGATTCCCTTGGGTGCGGTTAAAAATGCAGTGAAAGCGATGTTGATCCTGTTTGTTCTCTCTTCTTATACAATACAAGTCTATTACGCCCGGTAGGCCAACGCCCAATGGGCTCTGAAGCTAAAGGTACATACACTTCGCTAGTTATTGCCTTGCTCTCGTCAAGCCCATGAGAATCTCGCCATATTCTTCCCAGTCTAGTCATCGCTCTTCTCCTTAGCCCTCCTAGATATTAGTAGTAGCAAGTCAACTTAAAGCCCATTTCCTCCAAGTGTTCAGTTTCCTATCTTCGGCGGCTAAAGCGATGCCTGCTATTGACCATTTGAGGGCGTCGGGGGTTATCGGTTAGTATTAATAGAATGTTACTATTTTAGGGCATTCCCGTCATCTCTGTTCTAGGCGACCTATGGCGATCGCGAACCTAACTATAGCTCGTACCGCATCCATGTTTGGTATCCATTTCTGACCGTCTAATACTGCCTTACCTCCCAGATGAAACGAGAGGTTACTACGTTTTTCATTCGTACACTAAAACATCTCTTTGCGTTATATCGTCTATTTCACACATCGGAAGAGAAAATACTCTACCATTTCTTTTACCCGCCCACACGGATATTTATTTATCGGTATTACCCTAATCTAATATAGATAACCATTTAGTCGCGCCATTCCGGTTCTAAGCTATATAAGCATACTAGCCTCCTTCCATAATAACTAGTCATATAATAGGCGGGTATATTTACCAGGCAGAGCTAAGTCAACCTTTCTTAAATACCTACTAACTCCATCTGGTAGCTTCCTCTCCCTTGGTAGATCTGCCCTTATTTAGTTAAGAATTATTATCTTCGCTTTAGCGAATCCTCTCTATGGCATTATATATAGCTCTATTACATAATAGGCTAATATCTTAGCTATCTTCTAAATTTTAAGCTCACTATCAGATAATAGCCAGATAAGATTAACTTTATTTCCATCTCTTCTAAGCTTCTCCATAGCATTATATATCTCTCATATATACCCTTAACCTAACTACTGGCGAGGATTACCTATAGCTTATATAGCCGATTTATTACTTATTACGACCATAATAACTCGATACTTTATAACCGGCAGGTAATTAAGACCATAGGCGATAACTACTAGTTCGGCTATATAGGGGTTATATTCTTCCCTCGTACCTAGGGTAACCGAAAAGGTTTCGCTGATCTTACCGGCTCTTACCACGGATATGGGGATCTTAATAGTTCCTCCCATACCGACCAGATCATTCTGCGCGGAGCTGCTTATCGCTATCCTGACCGCCTATCCTACTTTGGCTAGCTCTTTGATCTTATTTTCTTCTTCCACTCCTTGTATGCTTAATATGGCTTTCACGCGTATCTCCCACGGCGCGAGGGTGAATGGCTGAATGACTTCCATAGTATCTTTTGGTATCTCTCTGTATATATCTGTGATACGCCTAAGAGGAGATATAAAGCGCCTGAAGGTTTTAATTCCTCGTAAGAGATTCCTGACCGGGTTGGTTCGCGGTATTATATATATATCTACCCATAGCTTACTTACTCATCTCTAGAACCTTTCTTAAATAGTCACTATATAGGCTTCGGCTTCGGCTACTCCTATCACTATACTTATAAAAGACCCTATAATTACTTATACTCCTATTCTTTATACTCACTAAATAATATATACCAGTACTATTTTATATATATATATCCAGATATTAGAGGTATAATCTACTATAGGCGCTATTATAGCTATAAAAAGCTACCTTATTATCGAGGGAGCCATTCCCTTTAGTTATTTTAGTTCTATTATAGCTCCTAAACCCTTTATTACTACCCTTATAATATACTACTTATAATAAAGCCGCGAGTCTATAATAACACCTAGGATCTTAACCTAATCCTTCGGAAAGACTCTCTCACCCTTAATAATAAATAGTTCTAAGTCTACCCTAGCTATGTATCTGGTGAAATATATAATCGCCGTCTTTTCTACCTTAAAAGTCATATCGCTCCTTCTCTCCTAGTTAAGTACTTTATTAATTATTACTTATATTCCTCTCCGGTTACTCTAAGCCATTAGTCCCGACACCTATACGATATAGTTATTAACAAAGGTAATAACCCCGCCATTCCTATTAATCTAAGTCTATACTAGATCTATATTAAAGAATAGAAATAATATCGGCAATAGGGACGACCCCTATAGAAGTCCTACTTATAATAGAGATTAGCTTTCGGAACTTTAACCATTAATTATAATAATTATAATTTAGTCTAAATAAAAGGTATTAATCCAGTATATAAGATCCTCTGGGATCCCTCTTACCTTTATCCGCTATAGTAACCTCTCTTTATATATACCATTATATATACCTTTTATATCGAAACTAATAAGGCTTATAACATAATATAAGCACCATACTAAGAAGATATACTCTTATAGGAATATAAGGGCTTGCTCTGCTGACTGCTATTTATATATATTAAAGTGGTTAGTCGGAAAAAGTCTATAAGTCTCTACCATATAGGATATCCTCTTAGTAATTACCGACTCTAATATTTTACCTAGTATAGCGAGAAGCGAGATCGGTCTCTATACTTTTATAATTATATAATTATCTTTACCTAGCTTCTTAAGTGGGATAATTCGAGTATATCTCTACTGGTCTGGTATAATACCTTTATCTAGTAATACTTAGAAGATGGTAAGGATATTATATTTCACCGACGGCCAGACTTACTTCTAGATAATCACTAGCAGTCTATCTTCTCCTAGTGCCTTCTATGACTTTATTACCTATAGTTAATATTCTACTTCCTCTAAAGTTAGGTTTGGTATTATTATTAGGGCTCTTTATTACCGCGGTCCTTTATCTTCGATATTACCTAATAATAGCGAGAAGAACTTCACCAATAGTTCTTTAGCTTACTCTTTATAGCTAGTTATTACTATTCTATCTATTTTAATAAGCTATAATACTTTTCCAAAAGCTGCATTATCCCCAGACTTTATATACTTAGCTACTTTCCAGATATTATTATTATCCGCCAGAAACTCCTTCCAGTAGGTATTCTTCCGCTACCATATAGCATCGTGGTATTACTTCGCCGCAGCCTTTACCATATTTTCCAAATCTATAATATTATATCCCGCCTACCTTACGGCTCTAACTCGATTCCTCTAGTATATATATATATACCACAGCTATATAAGGTCATAGGTCCACCACCGTTTTGCATATTATAACGGCTTAGCTCTGGGCATTAATACCTAAACCGCATCTAAGACCGCCAATATCAACCTATCCGTTTTCTACTATACCATATTCCCCGGCGGCCTGCTCCTTAGCGTGCCTATAATCCTGCTATTAATCTCCTTCCAGGGTGCATTCTTAAATAGAAGTCTTTCTTCCTATTTCGGCACCGGGACTAAAATATCAAATACCATCTCTATTATATAATAGTCTAATCCATACTCTATATCATATATCGCACATCTAATATTTACATCTATAAGCTCTTCGGAGGCCAAAACCAAGTCGATAGTTATTTTATAGTCTCCACTCTGCCATATCTTCGTGCCTCGGCGAAGGAGGCTTCTAAGCATAAAGTCATTCATTAAGTCGATAATCAGATCCGCCTCGCCCTATCTTTCCACCGAGACATCATCCCCACCCCATATCTTATCATAGCGGTTAAAGTCGCCAATAATCACCATATCTACCGCTCTCCCTAATCTCCGTCTCACCTCCGTGATAGCTCTGCTAAGCTTAACATATATATCCCATAAAGCTTAAGCATCTCCGCCCGGTATATAAATAGACGCCATG
Organism: Fusarium torulosum; assembly: GCA_900312805.1. NCBI lineage: Eukaryota > Fungi > Ascomycota > Sordariomycetes > Hypocreales > Nectriaceae > Fusarium > Fusarium torulosum. The sequence goes on from ONZP01000254.1 coordinate 9,403, forward strand.
AAGACCAGACGACCTAGCAACCGAATGACCGCTACTATCACGTCTAGAGAGTCTATCAGCACCTACTTAGCTTCCACCTCCTTATTCACCCAAAGTATACTCCGAATCACCTACCTATCTTCCCTCTCTATCATAGGTACTATCTTAACCTATTTGTGATACCCTATAGGTATTATTAATAGCCTACCCTAGATCCTCCGCGCTTAGGGTTCTTAAATAGCTAATATAGTTATATCCTAAATATCCTTATTATTTATTAAACTATTATATACCGGCCCTTATTTCCTAATATTTAATTAAAATAGTCGGAATATACTATTTATACTATAATAGATAGAGCTTTCGGCAGTTTTTACTAAATAACTTATAGGGCCCGCCGCACGGGATACATTTCGGGATAGTTCCTATACATACACTATGGTAATGGCCTTCTTACACACACCTACCGCACACTTATGGTCTGTCGCACTAGTACGCTTTATGGTTCGTGATCTATTAGCAGTTATAGCATTATTTGGGGCGGTCACGTCGTTCAAACACTTTCGTGGTGCCAGACTCTCCTCCAGCCACGAAGAACCCTTCATCGATGAATCGCCTGGCTTCTAAGCGCTTCTTAAGGTATACAACCATCGAGCCATATACCTTGGGGACATCTCTCTTGCTGAGCCATGCTATCTTTGCAACCTCGGTGTTATTTTCTCGGCTAAGCATCTCGGTGATCTCTGCTCGAACTTTGTTCCTCTCATCTAGCACCACAATACGGTTGACATTATCCACCCTGATTGGATAGAGGTCGTCTCGTAGGATGCAGACTCCTGAAGCCAATTTTGTTTACGCTATGCGTTTCACAATCTCATATTCGCTCTCATTCCTATAGGTGATCCTAACGCAGTGGGGATTCTTTGGGTCCTTAGTCACCGCTCGGCATCGCCACGTGGGATTATCTAGTTCGGATCGGACTTGGTTCTCCACTATCGCTCGGATCATTCCGGCTGAGAGCCTAGCCTTATCTTCTCCTAGTCTTGAAACGTTAATCGTGCAGTAGAATACATCTATGGGGTTCGGAGGAGTAGCTAAGGTCCTTAAATCGTTATGGGGTAAAGATGGTATTAGTTGTATAACATTAGTATATAACCGGTGAGGTCCATCCGTTACATTCGTAGCGATAGTTTCGAGCTACTCACGGGCCCGCTATAATTCCTCGGTTATCCATTCCTCCATCTCGACCATCTGCTTGCCCATCTCGTGCATTATCTCTTCCTGCTTTATAATAGCTTCCTATAGTTCCTTAGTTATTTCTATCTATTCCTTTAGCGCTTCCTATAGCCTCTTAGTCTCCCTACGTAACTCTGCCAGGAGATCTAGCGCCTTCTGTAGTATTGCTCTTCCATCGCTACTTCCGCTGCCGCTGCCGCTACTCTTTCGGGTTTCGGTCGGTCGGTCAATCTGTTCTTCGGCCGGTACGTTTCGCGTCGTATGTCGAGTGTTTCGTCGCGTTTCTATGGCCGTGTCTTCCAATTGTCGCGCAGTGTCTCGGACCTTACTCGTAGGCTTTACCACCCGACTCGGACGCTTTGGCGTCGAAAAAGGGGCGTCCTGCTCCACCACGATCTCGGCCCCCATTGGATCCGCCATGACAGTAGGCTAACCAACCTCCACACACACTTCTTGGTCGGGATGCCCACGATAACTTGCTTATACTTGATGCGTTTCTCACAACCTCTCTGGGATGTACCTCAAGTTATTCTCTCTCTTCTTATAGGACGGGTACCCGTCCGCCTATTGACCGCCACATGGTGAAAGGAAAGGTGCACGGACCACAAAAAGTGGTAATGGATGTCATTACCAGTGGTAATTGGTACAGTAGGGTTGATCTTGAAATCACGATATTCTAGGTTGAAAGGTTGAAAATCATCACCGCAGCCCTCTTCGGGCGGAAAATTAGGCACGCTGGTAGGGTCATCAGCCGCCCTCAAAAGCGGGGTATCAAAGCTGTGATCATCTATATAATCAGATATCTCTTGGGAGCTCATCGTTTTAATTAAGACGCGTTAGGGTCAATTTGTATGAGGATTTTGATGATTTTGGCTGTGTTGAATGAAGAAGCTGTCTGACGAGAACTTCACGTACCCCGCAGGTACTAGTGCTGTTAGTAAGCAATGTGGGGCGAGTGACCTGCCGGAGCCTTATGCCACTCAAAGAGATATGTCTCGAGCCGGACTTCAAGCCTGTTCCTCCATTCATCTCCAAATCCGGAAAGAAAGTGGTTCCCTTCCCCGCTCTCAGCTCCTTCGCGGCTTATGTGTAGAGCCTTCTGCCACATCCTGAATTTATCAGCTTCGCAAGACGCCCCCGCTCTCTCGTGATGCAGAACGTCCAAAGAACACTGCGCCAAGTTCATATCGGGCCCTGCCGGCCAATCTAAAGAGTTTCCGAGCTGTATAGCTTGCTTCCAACTTGCTTCTGCCTCATCCCATTTGTGCCCCTCCTGAGACATCCAAGCAAGCAAGCACCAAGTTGCGTACATTGGCCCCGCTGTAAATTCCACCGAAGCGATTCCTTGAAGCCGTTTCCTCAAGTCTTGCACCCGGTTCCTGGCCTCTTCAAATTTGCCACTGCAAACCAATATTTCTTGAAATCTTATTTCCGTGTATAACACGTGCCAGGACATGTAGTCTCGATTGATTTCGCGTACGGTCTCCACTGGACCTCGGAGCGCCGCTCCAGCCCTCTCCCAGTCTTTTTGCACATAGTAGAGTTTTGCCAAAAAAAAAAAAAAAAAAAAAAAATTCGATCCCGCCAGGTGCTCATCAGTCCCGGCGAAGCCATTCTCCTGAAATTCTGCTACGTGATGAACGAGAATATCCTCTGCTTCTTGGAATCGACCCAACGCTCGGTAATGAGATCCAACTGTGCGATCCCGAAACCATTTGACATTTCTTTCCAGCACAGATGGTGCGTCAGGGTTCAAAGGACTCCACGCATGAAGCAATATGGACGGATCGTCATCGCGTCCCAAGTCTCGACGGAGAGTCCCACGGAAGACGATCATATCACCAATCGCCGCATTGACTCGTCCTCCATCATTTCCATCGTTAGACCTCTCCTTGTACGCTTTGATATAATCTTCAAATATCTCCTCCGTCATCTTTTTGCTTCTTAATTGCCGGTAATAAATAAAGATTGCCACAGCTTCAATATATGGGTCACCATGCCTCTTCGCCAGGCCGAACGCCATTTCGAGAATTTTCTTATCTAGTGACGTCTTCGTTGGCTTCATGGTAGTAAGCTGGACAGTCCGGATAGACCAGATCACTAAAAGAAGTTTTCGGGCATGCTCTTCGAGATTAGAATCGAAGATCTCTGGTTTGTCGATGTATGAAAGACATTGGAATAGGTGGGACCGAGTCAGCTTGCCAAACTCGAGAACACTGACCAAACAGGCTGTTAGTGAAAAAAACCAGTCTGTACAGTTTCTGGGTGAACACTTGCCTAAAGTTTGTGGACCACTCGGGAAAGGCATGGCTGACGAAATTGATGGCCTGCTTGGCAAACGTCTGTTTGAGGGCTGTAGTAGCTCTGTTTTGGGTGCAATATGCAACCAAAGGGTGCAATGAAAAAACACGAATGTGCCTCGGTCCGGCTGTTTCCACATGATCTCGAACCAAAGAAAACTCTTTTAGTCTCTCAATGGCCTCTTCGTATGCATTTAGATTCTCCATCAAAGCTAATAGGTCTAGGTCAATTCCATTCTCTTGCGCCGTGACCATTGTCGGATTCCCATCAGATTTCATCTTACTGACTGGTTTCGCGATTCCAAGGAGCAGCTCTTCCGAAATTCTCGTATAGTCAAGATAACTGAACAGCAAGAGCAATTTTGAAGCCGCAGACGCCTCCAACTCCAGACGTCTAAAGGACACTTCCCAGGCAATGATGACTGATCTTTTGTAGGATGAGAGCTTGGGCGTATATTTCAATACCATGTCCCGTTCAGTTTTCAGTCGCTGAAGATATGCTGGAGGCGAGCATTGCCGACAACGCATATAGGCACTGGCTTGATCGATTGCAAGCGGCAGGTAGGAAAGTTGTTTGGCGATGGACTGTAGGTCCTCGACGGTCTGTTCAGAAGGGTTGAGTACACCACTTCGAAAGAGTAACAAGTCTAGAGCATCCTCAGGGTCCATCATCTCTAAGAGAACTCCTGCGGGACTGAGTTCGCTAGCCTTATGATCCCTAGACGTGATGATGACGTGCACATTCCGACCGAGAGGGAAATAATCTGTCAAGTGGAAGGACTCTAGATTATCCGCATTGTCAAAGATCAGAAGCCATTCCACGCAATTTTCGTCATCAAAATGACCCTTGACAGCACCTACTTTGTCCTTTGAGAAAGCGAGTGACAGCCTGTCATGGATCTGCTCGAAAGACTCCTGAAGAGATACCTCGGTGTCGGCATTAAGGACAAAAACACCTTTGTAACTCGATCGATTCTGCAAAGCATAGGTTAATGCGAGTTGTGTTTTACCTAAGCGGAAGTTAGTTAGATGATACGAGTAGCTTGAGTTGAAACCTTACCGGAGCCTCCTAGGCCATATATCGCGTACCATCGCTGTCTATCGCTCGAGAAATTGATGAAATAGTCATGAATCTGTTTTAATTGAAGCTTTCGCCCCGTGAAAGACGCGCAAGGCAAAAATGGAACCATCCAATGGAGGTTGAGGCTTTGTACAGAAGCTGATCGGACTGTATTTGAACCGATAGATTGAGTTGTTGGATCTTCAGTATCACAGGTCCCAAGTTTTTTCAGTCCCGGTTCGAGGAGATCGGCTAATTTTGGTTCTGAGATACATGATTAGCTATCGATGCAGAGAAAAGTATTCGTGCAACTCTACCTTTGATCGGGGACTCTCTCCGAAGAAGCTTTGCCTCTGCTTCTTTCGAGAACCTTTCAACTCTGATCCAAACTGGTCTATACTTGGGATCTTCGGTAGATGCAAACTTGCATATGTTTCCATGGCGTCCATGCACTCCTAAAACTTCTTCCCCAGGGAGCCCGATGATAGCGGATTTCTTTTCGACAATGACTCTTTTCGAAAAAACAGGAAGAGAACTTGGCTCCAGCTCATAAAAGCTTACCAGCCGGATTTTCAGGTCAGAAACCGCATTGACGAAGTCTCGGGAAATATCATATCTAACAATATGAGTTCAAGTGAAAAGCATGATCCATGACGGGGAAGCGTACAGGGTAGAAGAGTCGGTTTTGAGGAGCCTGATCAAACTTCTCGGTGCGTCAATAAATGAGGAAGTAATTTTGGCAATTACTGAGCCAAACCCAGCAATACTGCTACCACTATGAGGTGTTCCCATGAAAAACACCCCCACAATACTTCGTTGTACGGCTCTAGCAGGCTCATCTGCTAAGTGTAGGAGAATTGCTTTTTTGACGATGATACCTCCTAAACTGTGGCAAATAAAAAGTACATCGCGACTTTTCTCGTTCTCTTCGCGCCGGAAGTCTTTCAGATTATTGATGAGCTGTAGGGAGATGTCGAAAATATCTTTCCCAATGCTCGACTTCTCGGAGTTGGCATTGTAACCAAATGTCAAAACACGGGCATTGGGAACTTGGGACGGTAGGAGATCACGAGGCCAGTAAATTTGGGTTTTCGAGTCCGTGAATGAGCGTTGAGCATGACCGTTGAGACCATGAACGAGAACAACACTACAAATTTGAATACAAGCTGATCCAGCTGGGGTCTTAGACCTACTCTAAGACAAGTTGCTTCTCCTCTGGAAAAGGCTTTTCGGCAGACGGGTAAAGTTGAACGACACCGTATCGGGATTCTGAAAATGTCGAGCATCGTGCTCTAGACGATTCGCTGGCAGATATTGATCTCGTCCACATATTAGGCTGTCAAGCTCCAAGCGCCATTAGTGTGGGAAATTGAATAGGTGATTAAATTAATCCTGATTTGAGACTGTACACGAATCTAGATAAAATCCCAATCTTGTCTCTGTCATCAGACGGTCGCCGTGTTGGGTTTAGAAATCCAAGAACAACCCAGCCTGTGACACATCTTTGAACATTGACAACGTGGGGTAGGAGGCCTCAATCCAAGTCGACGAATTGTGCAACGTTGGAGTTGAAGGCCTCAATCCAAAGTCGACGAATTGTGCAACGTTGGAGTTGAAGGCCTCAATCCAAAGTCGACGAACTGAGTGCAGTGAGAGCTGAGCATATGACACATCACACAATCTAGAGGTAGAGAGCCGTGATCGAGGGTATACTTACAATAGTGCATCCCTGCTTACTCTAGGGATACACAGAGGTACTATTTTCATGAGCAGCTGTGCTATCAGCGCTCAGGTTTTAAGTGGTAATAACAACCGAGCATGACATGGCCATTTGAGGGCAGTGTCTGTCCAGCTGCACTTCTGGCAAGTAATTTTAACCGAATTACGCTTAGTTGAAACCACCGCTTTCGTTTGCCATCTGAAAGCCCTTCACAAGCCAGGAAACATAATTGGTGCACCCATGCCTTTACATCATCCGTAGTTCATCTCGCATCGAAGAAGTAAACAAATGTACGATGTCACATATCACTCCTTCATGTCAATGATGCAGCCGTTTGCGCCAGAGGTGACCATTGAGACTTCTGTACTATTATCTGAATCGGCGCCGAATGATACCTCGTTAGATACCTACTATGTCCATATCAATGATTGGTCATAAACCGATCGGTATCCCAAGTACAAGAGTATACGACGTTCCCTCTGAAGATCCTTTCCGGAACTGAACTAATAGACGTAGTGAGTATGTTGTCAGCATGGATCCTGAATCGAGGTTTCAGTCCCTGACGTGGCCAGGCGCCAAAATATAAAGCATGCTCTTCTCCTGTACGATGAGCTGAGCAAAGCAGTTGTAGAAGTTATAATTCGTTTCCACATATCCCGTCCGAATATCTTGTGATGACTGCTACACAACAACCATCCGCTATCGACAAAGGCACCACCCCTTTTTGGCATATGGGGTGGCGGCCTGATTGGTCTTAGTACTGCTGCGCACCTTGCCAGGGAGGGAGTCAGTACCATCATTATTGATATCAACGATAATCAAGTTTCGCGGATTAACGCAGCTCAATTTCCGCCGAACTTTGAGTCGTGGATTGGCTTCCCCGCCGAGATTTATATCAAATCCGGCCTTATCAGAGCAACGACGGACGTATCGCAGCTTTCACTCTCATCTGTAAAGACGCACTTTATCGCAGTTCCTACTGAGTGTAATGGCGAACCATACATGGAAGCTATTGAGATAGTCCTATCACAAATCAAGGAAATGTCCCCCGATCTGTGTGTTATCGAGAGTACACTCATCCCCGGACAAACCGACTCTCTCGGTCGTATTTACGGCCTTCCGATAGGCGTCGCAACTCGACGAGACTGGTTCACGGCAAGTGAGAACAATCTCGAAAATTGCTTTCGCATTTACAGTGGAATAAGCGACGATATTAGTGAGAAGATGGAATCTGTTCTTTCTATCACATGCAGAAGACTCTGCTGCGCAACGTCGTGCAGTGTTGTTGAGTTGACGAAGTGCCTCGACAATGGAATCTTCCATTCAATGGCCATGTACGCTTCCCAAGTCGCTTCAGCCTATCCACACACCAACGTAGCCGAATCCTTCAAGCTCGCTGCCACGCACTGGAGACTCGGAAACCATGTTTACTTTCCATCCATCGGGACCGGGGGACCTTGTGTCCCTTTGGCAAACAAGTACTTGCTGCTTGGGGCACGCCATCCAGAAACATTGAGCATCGCTACCGATGCTGTTCGATATGATTCTTACAGTCCTAGCAAGGTTGCTGCTCGTATCAAGAAGCAGCTCGGGCCTAGTGATCGGGTTGCTGTGCTAGGCATCTGCTACCGTGGCGACATTCGCGTCCACACCGAATCTCCTCATTTGAAGTTGGCCCACGAGCTGATTCGCCTTGGAGTCGAAGTCGGCGTGCACGATCCGTATTATAAGGAGGAGGAGCTATGCGTGATAACTGGAGGAACGGCATTCGGCTTTCCCGATGATCTTGGACGCTTCCAATTTGTATATGTGGGAGCGAATCATGAAGCTTATACCAAGAAACCCTCATCTATACTTGCACACCTGATCCCTGGTCAGGTCATTCTGGACAACCAAGGCATCTGGGAGGCGTTAGCTGACGATGCTCGAAGTTTAGGTATTTCCTATTCCCGGGTAGGGGGTCCTAATTGGATCACGACTGAACTGGAGGGGGAAGAGAACGGCCAAGGCTCGATTTCCGGAAAGGATCCCGAACAGAGCCAAAATACCGTCTACGAAAATAAATGGTTCCGAATTCGCACCGTAACCGACACGATATTTTCTCCAGACCCATACTTCGTTCTTGACCGCCCAGACAGTACAATCATCATACCCGTGAGCACTAGTTATCGTTTCCTTCTGCAGAAGCAGTATCGTCCCCATGTCGCTCGTCAGTCTTGGGAATTTCCGATGGGCAGTATTGATGCTGGAGAGACGCCGAAGGAGGCAGCTCACCGCGAATTGTTAGAGGAGACTGGGTTATCCTGTAGCAACACTCAACCGCTGGCTACATTTTATCCTATCCCTGGACTGGCATCTCAACGAGCTCATATCTTTTTAGCACATATCACAGATGAAGAGTTGGATGCGAAGCACTCTCCGAATCTGAGAGAAGGAATTCTAGCGTTTCAAGTCGTGACGGCTCAAATCCTTCGCTCGCTGATTGCTTCAAACGAAATTTTTGATGGGTTCACTCTGGCAGCGTTGTCGCTGTTCAACGCGGCATCTACCGGTACTGAGTCTGGTAGTCTGTCGAACATCATCTAACTTAGTGAATAATGGAAGTTAGTATCATGGAAGAAATGCACAATAGTAAAGAACTACTACTGTAACCAAAAGCCGTCGTGATGTGCGAAATTACACAGAGCCTGATGCGTAAGATGAAAGGCGGAGCCAAAGGTAGAAAGTCTACTGATGTGTTTCTTTTTCTACAGGTGAGTTCACCCAGCTGAGAGACGTCATTGGCGACCTGTCAGAAAAGTGGCGTATCTCTTTGAGTGTCATAAGCCTACACTTCCGTACCGAGCCCCACATGACTCCTGCTTTGGCTGAGGTACATGGAGTGACTTGGAGGGCCAGAGGAATCAACCCCGCCCATTTCATCATACATTTCTTCTTCTTCATTTCCTACGGCCTCATGGCTTCTCAACAAGCCTCCGACCTAGCCTCCGACCTAGCGGTCAACGCGTATGACGATAGCTGTATTGTTGTTGCTAACAGCCGCCGTGAGCAGCCGGCTGATAATACCTGCCGACCAATCAAAGCTCCGGATCCCTCCCGCGGCTACCGTTTTCGGCCATTGAAGCTTCCAATTGGGGCCCCTAAGATCACAGCCTTGCCCCAGGAGCCGCTGTTGCTATTCCAGCAATTTGTACCTATTTCGCTAGTAGAAAGCTGGGCCTATTATACGATAGCTAGGCTAGCCACGTGCTTGAAGAGGCTCGCTATAGCCGTCGTATATTGAAGCCACAGTTACGGCTATTGTAATGGAAATTAACCTCTGCTACAGATATTTATATATGGATTGCAATCTTTATTTATATAAGGCTACATACAGATAAGCAGATCAAGGACTATTAGAAGGCTTCGCCCCTAGGGAAGCAACGCCCTCTTCATCTAATTACAAAATAGATAATTTATATATAATTCCAGCTATTATCACAGAACCTTCGCCTTTTTAACCATACAACTATCAATAAGGAAGCTTCTATTAAGGATTATAGCCGAACCTTTATCCGGGTTAGGGCCTGGTCTGACCATATACAGCAGGCATCTTTAGGCTTCTACACACCAGGTACATCTATTGCTATAGATGAGTGTATAGTTCGCTTCCTAGGGAGAGACTTAAAGATAACAATCGTACCTAACAAACCTATCCCTCGAGGTTTTAAAGCTTAGGCTGTGGCCCAAGAAGGTTATTTCCTGCGGTGGCTTTAGCACCGGCCACATCGAAAATACGGGCCCATAGGGGTCAGGCCTGCTTACCGGCGAAAATCACCACAGGTACAGAAACAGTGGTAAAGACGGCCAGTTAGGAAGTCAGAGAGACTAGAGCATCTAAATCCTACCTAAGCTGTAGTTATTGCCCTAGTAAAATTGCTGCCAAAAGCCAGGTATTACCATCCAGAACCACCTAGTGGGCATCCCCACCTAATGAACCACCAAAATTTCAATCTTCCCATACAAACTCCGAATTTTCAAGTACATCGCATTCAGCCAAGAACGAAGATACTCACAAACCCATACCAATGATGTATAGCAGTTTTATGAAATTTTAATATCGGCTTGACTTTTCCCCGTTCCGCCTCGTGGCCTAGTTCTCTGGCCCTTTGAAATTTTTCGCATTTCTCCTCATCTACCCTACGCGACTCCATCCACTTGAGCCGAATTTTCACCTAATTTTCTTGTCGGAACTCCTTTCGCAATGGTTCGCCGTGTTTATACCGAAGATGATGTAGCTGAGGCTATGCTCGATATTACTGATAGAGGCCTGTCACCGACGGGGGCGGCCCAGAAACGTCGAGTACCTCGGTCGACCCTTTCTGGGCGACTTTCCGGTCAAGCGAGCAGGAATGAACGGATCCAGGCCCACCAGCGTATTTCAAAGAGTCAGGAAGAGACCCTCCTTCGTTGGGTGCTGCGGCAAGAGTCTCTGGGCTATGCTCTCTCGCACAGCCAGCTCCGCGCCTGTGTCGAGGCCATCCTCAAACAACAAGGCGATAACAAGCCTCTGGGTAAGCACTGGACCACGAGGTTCGTCAAGCGTCACCTACAACTATCTAAGAAGCTTGGAACACGTCAGGAAGCCGCCAGATTTGACGGATTTACTCCGAAGGCGGTCAATTGGTACTTCGATATTCGGGAGAACGAGTACGGCTGGATCGAGCCTGAGAACACAGTTAACGTGGATGAGGGCGACATAATGGTGGGTTTCGGTAAGTCTTCTACAAGTCCTCTATGGGTTTTTATAGGGCATAGCTAATTGATTTTCCATGAGGCCTGGACAGCCTCGTAATCGGGAGCTCTGACCCGAAGAAGAAGGCGATGTTGAAAGGCGTTCAGTCGCGCACTTGGACCTCGTTTATTGAGGCTGTCACCGCAACTGGTCACACTCTAAATCCTGGCATTATATTTAAAGGAAAAGAGCTACGGAAGCAGTGGTTTCTTAACGAATTCGAATTGATAGCGGACTGGCACTACATCACATCCCCGAACGGTTGGACCGATAACCATATAGCTCTCGAATGGTTAAAAGACGTCTATCTACCTCAAACGGAGCCTCGTGATGCATCAGATGCGAGACTCATTATCCTTGACGGTCACGGAAGCCATGCGCAGGTGAGCATTTCGGTGTTTTCGCCGCTGAGTCACCCGCTATAGGGTCGCTGACGAGCAGTCAGGACGAGTGGATGGCGACCTGCTTTCTGAACAACGTCTACTGCTGTTACCTACCAGCACATTGTTCCCATGGTCTGCAGTCGTTAGACAATGGAATTTTTAATGTCATCAAAGGTGCATATCGGAAAGAACTCCAAAAGCTGGCTAGTTTGACCGATTCTGCGCCGGTTGACAAAGTCAACTTTATTCGGGCATACGCGAAAGCCAGAGAGACGGTCATGAGGAAGGATATTATCTTATCCGGCTGGAGGTTTACTGGAAATTGGCCAATAAATCGCTATAAGGCTCTAGCACATCCTGAAATTCAACCGGACAAAGAAAAACTGCTGGAAGAGTTCAAGACGCCGAGCCCTCCTCAACTGCACTCAGATGATACGCAGAAAACGAGCCGGCAAGTAAGAGAAATGGCCAAACACCGAAGCCGTCCGACCAGGCGGAAGTACAGTAAGATCGCAAATGGGTTGGAAGCTCTAGAGATGAAGGTTGCCGTTCAGAATGCGCGGATTACTGGCCTCGAGGAGCAGATGGCCCAGCTGCGGCGAGGGAAGAAAAGAAAGGCGGTACCGAACCCGAACCGACGATTCATGGCTCTAGCAGAGGCTCTAGCGACTGTAGAAGCTCTTCCCGACTCAAAGGAGGCAGAAATAGAGGTGGATGTGGATGAGGAGGTCGAGTCGGTGATTAAGATCTGAATGATGATTATATTTCGATAAATAATAAGACCGTTTAGTAGTATGATATACCCCGCTATAGCACTTTACGGCAAACTCCTGGCAATAGTCAACCCGACTAGATTTAAAGTGGGTCGATAAAATCAACTCTAGTAGAGTTGATTTGGTCATTAGCTACTAGGGTCAAATATCAGCCTGGTAATAGCAAAGTAGGTGGCTGAGGGTGTCAGGTCCACGTTCCCAGCAGGTGTTGCTCCTGAATCTTCTCACTGACTTGTACTCCCTCCTCTACCCATGCTAATTCGCGTTTTGATTTGTCGACAGCCTGTTCAGGCATACCGACACTGCCCAAGTCCCGAAATACAAACGGCCACAATTCATCTCTGGCAAAGCCCGGTCGCCATCATCATGTTGTATTCATAGTGAACCTTGCCTAGGATCAATTCTATTGAATTGAACCATTGCTCATCACCCTTCCTGAACTCAACATTCGTGTGAATAGTTTTCCATATTTGGCTGCTTCTGCAGTGGAGTAATCTTGGCATATCTCCATTGACAGTAATTCCATATGGCGGTTTTGAATAGCATGCACTGCCATCACTGGGCTTTTACTCGAGCTTGCTTAGTTGACACCCCCTCCCGGCTAGCCAACAAGTAGAGGTATGTAAGAGGTATGTTCAGTTGAAAAGGGGTGTCATCATTTCGGCCGTCGTTCGCCGCTTTCATAGTTATATCTATCGGCTCTAGTACTACCCGATCTCCTGATCTACCACACATCAGACGCATCATAATCTGACCAAAACTCTAGTAATCATGTCAAAACGTTTTTTCCCTTGTCTTACCAGGTTTTGGGACCGTTCTACGAAGGGTTGTATTAATTCCTTTGGCACCCATCTTTGTACCAATTGTCTAACTAACGATAGTTGCATCAATTCAGGAGATCGAAGCATTTGCCAGTACTCATGGTTTCACGATAGAATTTGAACCACCAGGGTCTCATGACGGTCATACATCAGACCAGTGTCCCGATCGCTGCATATGCTCTTGGAGGGCTACACTGTTGGGTTGGACCCTCAATGGACGAAAATATTTTTATGGACCAGATAAAGAAAGCGTCGCGCAGCAAACCCACGCTAATATGAGAATGGCAGTGGAAAGGAAGATACCAAGGTAGATGGGTGTCATTTACAACAGCGGAAATCCCATCTTGAAGTCGATAGTGCTATAGAAATAGCCCCAGGTATTCAAGTATCATCAAGATGAGCAAACTGCTCATCCATCCCGAACTCAATCGTCTCTTTCTGTGCCTCTATCAATAAGACAGTCTCGAAACGACAAATGAAGCTGTCAAACCAGTGAGTAGAAGTCTCCCGGAACACCTAGGATAGAATGTAGCCTATTCCTGTATTCTCTTCGCAGTCTACCCAACCGATGTTCTTAGAGTTTATCACTTGCAGGGATTATTTTTCTCCCCTAGTATGGCGTTAGGCGACGAGAAGAGATTGTATGTGGTTGCTTATCAGTGCGGAGAACTATCATGTGATTTGAAATGGAAGCAGGTCGAGGACTGTGATTGGAAGGAAGATCCTCAAGCTGGGGATGATGAGGGAACTAGGGGTAACCCCCGGTTCTGATCAGCACTACTATTCCTATATATAGAACAATGCTAAATCAACTCTACACCCTGGTAACAAATCAACCCTACTAGGTTTAAAGCGGGTCAATTAAATCAACTTTACTAGAGTTGATTTTGGACTGTAGCACTAGGCACCACGAAGACGTTTGAACGTCGTAACCGCCCCAAGCAATGTTACAACTGCCAACAGATCACGAATCACAAGGCCTATCAGTGTGATAGACCACAAGTCTGTGGAAGGTGCGCGCAAGAAGGCCATCACCACAGTGCATACACAGGAACGATTCCGAAATATATCCCATGCGGCGGTCCCCACGAGTCATATAGCAGAAACTATCGGAAGCTCTATCCATCATAGCATAAATAGCATATTCCGACTATTTCAATTAAATATTAGAAAGTAAGGGCCGGTACATAATAGTTTAATAAACGCCAAGGACATTCAGGATATAACCATATTAGCCATCTAAGAACCCTAGGCGCAGAGGATCCAGGATAGACTATTAATAACACCCATAGGGCACTATAAATAGGTCAAGATAGTACCTACGATAAAAAGGGAAGGTAGATAGATAATTCGGAGTATGCTTTGGGTAAATAAGGAGGTGGAAGCCAAGTAGGTGCTAATAGACTCTCCAGATATAATAGCAGCGGTTATTCGGCTGCCAGATTATCTAGTCTTCACGGCGTCTATCTACATACCCGGGGGAGACGCCTAAGCTCTATAAGATATATATACTAAGCTTCGTAAAGCTATTAAAGAGGTGAGATAGAGAGCGGGGAGAGCAGTAAATCTGGTTATTATTGGCGACTTTAACTGCCACGACCAGATATGGGGCGGAGATAATATATCGGTAAAGAGATAGGATAAGGCAGATCCGATTATCGACTTAATAAACGACTTTATGCTTAGGAGCCTCCTTCGCCGAGGTATAAAAATATAGCAAAGCAGAGATTATAAAACTACCATTAACTTGGTTCTAGCTTCCGAGGAGCTTACAGATGTAAATATTAAATGCGCGATATATAGCACAGAGCACGGATTAGATCATCATATGATAGAGACGGCACTTAATATCTCGGTCCCGGTGCCAAAACAGGACGAAAGACTTCTATTTAAGAACACACCATAGAAGGAGATTAATAGCAGGATTATAGATACGCTAAGAGATAGGCCAGTGGGAAACATGATGCAGTAGAAAACAGATAGGTTAATATCGGCCATCTTGGATGCGGTTTAGGCATTAATACCCAGAGCCAAGCCGTTATTATATACAAAGCGGTGGTAGACCTATAACCTCATATAGCTACGGCATATATATATATACTAGAGGAATCAAGCTAGAGCCACAAGGCAGGCAGGACAGAATACTAAAAAACTAGAAAATACGGCAAAGACTGCGGCAAAGCAATATCACAATGCAATACGGCAGCGAAAGAACACTCACTGGAAGGAGTTTCTAGCGGATAATAACAACATCTGGAAAGCAGCCAAGTACATAAAGTCTGGGGATAATACAGCTTTTAGAAAAATACCACAGCTCATCAAAGCAGATAGAACAGCAATAACTAGCTATAAAGAGTAAGCCAAAGAACTACTAGCGAAGTTCTTCCCGCTATTACTAGATAATATCGAAGACGAAAGACCGCGGTAATAAAGGGCCCTAATAATAATACCAAACCTAACTTTAGAGGAAATAGAATATTAACTATAGGCAATAAAGTCATAGAAAGCACTAGGAGAAGATAGACTACCAGCGATTATCTAGAAGTAAGTCTGGCTATTAGTAAAATATAATATCCTCGCTATCTTCTAAGCATTACTAGACGAAGGTATAATACTAAAATAATAGAGATATACTCGAATTATCCCACTTAAGAAGCCAGGTAAAGATAATTATATAATCACAAAAGCATAGAGACCAATCTCGCTTCTTACCATACTAGGTAAAATATTAGAGTCGGTAATTACTAAGAGGATATCCCACGTGGTAGAGACTTATAGACTTCTTCCGGCCAACCATTTCAATACGCATAAGCAGCGGTCAGCAGAGCAAGCCCTTATACTCCTATAAGAGCATATCTTCTCAGCATGGCGCTCACGCCATATCGTAAGCCTCGTCAGTTTCGACATAAAAGGCGCATATAATGGTATATACAAAGAGAGGTTACTACAGCGGATAAAGGCGAGAGGGATCCCCGAGGATCTCTTACACTAAATCAATACTTTTTACTCCGAGTGAATTATAACTATCGTGATTAATAGCTAAAGTTCCGAGAGTAGATTTCTACTATAAGCAGGACTTCTATAAGGATTACCCCTATTACTAATACTATTTTTATTCTTTAATATAGATCTAATATAGACTTAGATCGATAAGAATAATAGGGCTATTATATTTATTAATAACTATACTACATAGGTATCTAGACCGATAGCCCAGAGTAACCGGAGAGGGATATAAGCGGTTATTAATAAAGCTCTTAACTGGGAGAGATAAAGCGGTGCGATATTTAAGGCAGAAAAGATAGCGATTATATATTTCACTAGGTATATAGGTAGGATAGACACGGAATTATTTATTATTAAGGGTAAGAAAGTCTTTCCGAAGGACTAAATTAAAGTTCTCGGGGTTATTATAAATACGCGACTTCACTATAGATAATATATTATAAGGGCAGTAATAAAGGGTTTAAGAGCTATAATAGAACTAAAATAACTAAAGGGAATAACTCCCTCGATAATAAGATAGCTTTTTATAGCCATAATAGCGCCTATAGTAGACTATACCTCCAACATCTAGATATATATATATAAAATAATACCGGTATATACCATTCAGCGAGTATAGAGAATAAGAGTATAAGCAATCATAGGGTCCTTTATAAGCATGGCAACAAGAATAGCTAAGGCTAAAGCCCATATAGCAACTATCTATAAACGGTTTTAGAGACGAGCAAGCAAACTTTAGGTAAATATATATATACTTCTACATATAAATCCGGTTTGGAATCTCTTATAAGGGATCAAAGCTTTCCGGCGATTTATATCCCCGCTTAGATATATTACGGATATATATAAAGAACTACCAAGAGATGCCATGGAGACCATCTAACCGTTCGCCCTTGCCCCGTGGGAAGAGCGCATGTAAGTCACGTTGGGCGGATAGGAAGGGGAAGAAGACAATAAGATTAAAGAGTTAGCCAAAGTAGGATTAGCGGTAAGAATAGCGACAAGCAGCTCGTCGAGAAATGATCTGGCCGGCATAGGAGGGACCATTCGAATCCCTATATCCTTAGCGAGGGCCGGCAAGATTATCGAGACCTTCTCGGTCACACTAGGGACGACAGAAGAACACAACCCATATACGGCCGAACTAGCAGCCATTACTCGTGGCCTAAAATATCTACCAGAGATAAAGTATCGGGTTATAATGATCTTAACGAGTAATAAATCGGCGGCATAAGCTATAGGTAACCCCCGCCAGCAATCGGGCCAGGGGCATATTCGGGAGATATATGATGCTATAGGAAAGCTTAAAAGAGACGGGAATAGAGTTAGGCTTATCTGGCTACCATCTAATAGTAAGCTTAAAATCCAGAGGATAGCCAAAATATTAGCCCGCAACATAACAGAGCCATATATCATACCACGCAGAGGAACAAGCAAAACAAAGATAATAATTCTCAATCGAACGAGAGCAGAGCTATAAATAGAAAGAAAACTACCAGATAGAGTTAGCAGGCATTCGAGAAAGGTTAACTTAGCTCTATCTGGTAAATATACCCGCCTGCTATACGATTAATTATCATGGAAAGAGGCCAGCATACTGGCATAACTTAGAACCGAAATGGCACGACTAAATGGCTATCTATATCAGATCAGAGCAGCACTAACCGATAAATATCCATATAGGCAGGCGAAAGAAACGGTAGAGCATTTTCTCTTCCGATGCATAAAATAGACAGCACAACGCAAGGAGATGATATCCCAATGTGTAGAAGAAAAACGTGGCAACCTCTCCTTTCACCTAGGAGGCAAGGCAGCGTCTAATGAACAGAA
>ONZP01000255.1:0-13025 GCA_900312805.1 Fusarium torulosum
TACGCGTTTCACAATCTCATGCTCGCTCTCGTCTCTGCAGGTGATCCTGACGCGGTGGGGATTCTTTGGGTCCTTAGTCACCGCTCGGCATCGCCACGTGGGATTGTCTAGTTCGGATCGGACTTGGTTCTCCACTGTCTCTCGGATCGTTCCGGCTGAGAGCCTAGCCTCATCTTCTCCTAGTCTTGAAACGTCAATCGTGCAGTAGAACACGTCTGTGGGGTTCGGAGGAGCGGCTAAGGTCCTTGAATCGTTATGGGGTAAAGACGGCGTCAGTCGTGTGACGTCAGCATATGACCGGTGAGGTTCATCCGTTGCATTCGTGGCGATAGTTTCGAGCTGCTCACGGGCCCGCTGTAGTTCCTCGGTCATCCGTTCCTCCATCTCGACCATCTGCTTGCCCATCTCGTGCATTGTCTCTTCCTGCTTTGCAACAGCTTCCTGCAGTTCCTTGGTCATTTCCATCTGTTCCTTCAGCGCTTCCTGCAATCTTTTGGTCTCCCTGCGCGACTCTGCCAGGAGATCCAGCGCCTTCTGCAGCATTGCTCTTCCATCGCTACTTCCGCTGCCGCTGCCGCTGCCGCTACTCTTTCGGGTTTCGGTCGGTCGGTCGATCTGTTCTTCGGCCGGTACGTTTCGCGTCGTCTGTCGAGTGTTTCGTCGCGTTTCTATGGCAGTATCTTCCAATTGTCGCGCCGTGTCTCGGACCTTGCTTGTAGGCTTCACCACCCGACTCGGGCGCTTTGGCGTCGAAAAAGGGGCGTCCTGCTCCACCACGATCTCGGTCCCTATTGGATCCGCCATGACGGTAGGCTCACCAACCTCCACACACACTTCTCAGTCGGACCAACAGCAGCAATCTTCTGATTCCCTATCACGGGCCTTTGAATGTACAGTAAAGATCGAAATCGGTTTCTCCTGTATTCTTTCTTCCCGCTCTGGTTAAGTGATCCACTCTAGTACTTATACCACACTCCTGTACAGTAAAGATCGAAATCGGTTGTCCCTTTTTGACACTCTTTAATTTATACCGCACGGACGTTTTGGGCGGGGGCGTATTATTCACACAGTAACTCAAACCTATCGGCACAGTATTCATGTACCCCTTACTAACAGCTTACGTGCATGTCCAAAAAGCGTAATACAGCTTCACAGCAGCTTGTCATCAACCTTTATTACCGCCAGATGCTAACCGTCCTTCCGAAGTCCAGAAATAGACACTACAGCACTGTTTCGAGAGTGTCCAGAAGCTGATCTTAGGACCTCAATAAAATGGACAAGATGCACAGTCCAGCTGTTCAACAACACAAGAGCAATATTCAAATAGCTTGAGCCTGAATTTGCTCGTGCTGTTTTCTTTTACAATATAGTGTAAGTTGAGGAAGTTGTTCTTTGTTTTTTTACCTGAAAGACGAGCGGCGGCCGAAAATCTCTGGAATTATGGGTCTAGGATCCCTTTATGACGCGGCCTCTTTTGTCTACGTCACAACAGCATGGCTCCCGATCTGGCCACTTGTTAGCATGCCCTGGTTCATGACATGATTCTCACCGGCTACAAGAATGCTGTCGTCGCCCGTACCGCCAACTACAGGGCAAGCTCGGTCCGATACGCTACTTGTGATCTATGATCGTCAAATGACGCTAGGAGCGGGCCGTGCGCTAGTTTGACTATCCGCTTGATGAGCCTAAAATCGCTCGTGATCTTGTACACAGACTTCCTACCTAACAAGATTCTTGGCAGGGATATGTTGGTAGTGCGAATAATAAGAATCTTCCATCTGATCATGTATTATATCATACACGAATAAGCAAAATATAGGAATTTTATGCTCATCCTCTCGCAAAGTCTTGGCACGAATACAGTCGACGCTGTGTCCTGACCTTTACTTACCCTAGGATCGCTTGCATTATTTTTAGATGTTTCGGTGGATCAGCCTTAAGCAGGCGACAGCGATTGCAGGGGTCACAAGCCGTGCGATTGGTGATAGACCCGCTCCCGACAAGGATAATCCATAGAAGCGAGGGAAGTGTGCCTTGCGGGGCCGGGTTTTGACTTTTTCCCCGCTCATTGTCGAGCGCTTGGGATTTCTTCCAATACTTATTCCCATTGGCTTGCAATGGCTTATACCTGAGGCATGAAAACCGCAGCTGAAAACTACCTCGCAATCCGACGGATGTTAGCTTTTGGCCTTTTTCTTCTCCCTTTCAATCACCCTAACTACCCTTGTTTATCCTGGGCTAATGCTGGGCCGTCCAATTCTTACATTTCCTCCCGTGTCGTTCATCAATTATCCTCTGTGCTAGTCTTTTGCCCCACAACACTACTGTTTGTGCCTGAGGTTCGATCGTCGTTCCTACCGGCGTGCCCACGGTCATCCACAATCTACTCCGCTTTTGCCCCATTGACTAGGCTACCTTGTAGCACCCTCCGATCGTCGACGATGACCCAGGCTGGCCTCCATGTCATCTTCGACAGCGCCTCCAGCGATCCTCCTCGTGTGGCGGAGTTAGAGTATATACTACAGTCCCTATAGCCGTGCAAAGCTAACATATCGTGCCACTAGTATTGTCGCTGTTCATGGCCTCAACTTCAAAAGCAGCGATGATCACGCGCGGAAGACATGGACGATGGGTGACAAGCTTTGGCTGAAAGACTTCCTCCCGAACACCCTTTATAAACCCGCTCGGGTGATGCTCTTCGAGTACAACTCGAGCCCGGCCATTGGTGCAACGGCTATCAAACTGGCCGGCCACGCGAACAACTTGCTGCAATGGCTCAAACTGAAGCGGAAGGTATGTCTCTAAACGACAAGCTGGTATTTTGTTAGAGTCCCATTCTGATCAATACAGGGTGATCCGCAAAAGCCTCTTGTGTTTATATGTCATAGCTTAGGTGGATTGATTGTCAAAGAGGTGAGTGTCTGTTTGTAGTGTATTGAAAATTACTAATGTTAATGCACTGCAGGCACTCGTTACAGCCACATTGGATGTTACATACAAGTCTATCGTCGAGGCGACCCGTCTTCTCGTTTTCTTTGCTACACCACACCAAGGCGGGAATTACGCCAGCCTTGGTGACATCGTGGCCAAAATAGTCAGAACAAGTATGTCCAAGCCAAGGAACGACCTCCTTGATGCCTTGAAGGAAGACTCGGACCAAGCGGCGCAACGATTTGAACAAGCCCGCCATTTACTCGAGAGATGTCTTGTCGTCAGCTTCTACGAAGGAGACTCGTATGGCAAAATGGGTCTTGTACGTCAACGGAATGAACCGAACGAAAGCTATCTGCTAACTTCCGTCAGATTGTCGACAAAAAGTCTGCTACATTGAATCTCCCGGGTACGCGTGAGAAGCAGATAGCCATGCACGCTAATCATAGCACTATTTGCAAATTTGATTCTTTCGACAGTCCCGCATGTGAACTGGTTTTAGGGACCATCGCTGACGAGGTCGACCGCGCTCTGGCAATGGACATACCTGATCTTCCAAATGTGGGAGGTCAACGATCAGAATCAGACACCCGCGAAACCCATCCTCTTATCCCCGAGGGGAGTGCCGTCACTCACGCCACATTAGCCGATGCCAGCATCAATTCTGAAACTTCCCTTTCTTCTGAAAACCCCTGGTCTCAGAAAACAGCTTCAGCAATGCCGTCTTCGGTATCTACGTGCGGAATGGCTACGCACATGAGCGACTGCGGAGAGTTCCCATCAACTTCCGTATTATCTACCGACTACAAGGAGACCACGGATGAACATGACACCTCCAAGGATGATATCCAGTCTATCGCATCGATGGATGGCGACATTACATCAACTGCAGACTCTGGTCCAGTGACAGCTCCACAGAGACACGCTGCGGTGAACTATCTGGTCGAGATGCTCACCAAAGATAAAGACCTTACACCAATGTATGAACTGGCCTTTCGCAGTATGGACAAGTATAGATTCAAAAGAAATCATCGCAGATTGCTGTGGTCATTTGTGGAAGATCTCCGTCTCCAAAGAGTATTGATCCCGTCCCAGGACATAACGATCAGCTTCCTGGGGGGAAGGAGAACTCGAGACCAGCTTTCCTTAAAAATTTTCAACTCCAACAAGCCAGCTGGAGATACGGATCGAGAGAGAATGAACCAGCTCACCAGCCAAGAAAAGGACCACCTATTTGCTCTGAACCGTTTTCTCGAGTATACCGATGCGGAACATCTGCCGGACCTGCTAGTGGAGGTTTACGGCGTCGGAGACGATGAGTCTGAGGATGAAGACGAAGAAAACAATGAAGACCAATATGAAGACATCTTGCCGAAATTACAGGCAACATGGGAGTTCCTTTGTGTTGGACCAGCCTTCGTTCGGTATAAGGACAACCTTCGCCGCTTCCTCCGGCCAACCTCTGAGCCGATCGATCCCCAGCTTGCCAACGGCTCCAGTCACATGCAAGACAATCAGCAAACGGAGTACCAAAGTCAGAACCAGGAGTATGATGTTTTCCTCACTCGATCATTCTGGCTGACCGTCATGGACTGGTGCAAACGACGGGTGGAGTACGCTGCCGGCAGCCAGCTGTCCTGGTGGCCATTATCGGAGCCAGAGAAAGACTTGACGCCCGGGACCACCAGGGTGTATTCAATGCCATTCAAGCGGAATCAGCGATTCTTCGATGATATTCCAACCCCCATTGCGGATTCCTTGTTTCCGAAGTTGCCATACGTCCGTGCCTCGACAGCAAAACCACTCTGGGCAGCGCTGGGTCGAGAGGCTGTCTACCTGAAGGGCAGCACTCTCATGCGCCATTTACGTCGTCGAGAAGACCAGTGTATACAGCAACAAGGCTTAGACAGCTTCAAGAAGGAGTTCAGCCATCACCAGCTCTCCGAAGAGGATGCAACAGGGTATCCCTGTCCCACCCTTGCCACGCAACCACGCCAATCGGAGAAACAAAAAGCTGGGCCAATTTTGTTCCTCAGTGGTGACATTGCTCTGAATGAGTCCGTAGCCATCACGGTAAATGTTGGCTCAGACGACAAGACGACAATGCAAAGCCTGCAGTCGGCGTCTCAAAGACTACCATCATGGAGGTGGAGGAGAGCTATAGGATTAAAGTTTTTCAAGGTAAATGTCCTAGATATAACAGAAGACACGAACTTCTTGCTGAAAAAACTCAGTTCGAAAGCTTCCATTTCCAGACTGCCCACAACCATCGTCGTATCGTGCTAGAAACCGACAAGGAACGATACCCCGAAGCGACTCATCCTGAATATGAGAATTACGTCTACAGGCCTTCTCCCTGGAAGGATGGTTGTAGACTTCCGTGCCTCAACGGACAAGCGTGGTTCTTTTTCAACAATCCGGACGAGTGCGGCACTTCCAGACAATTGAACGACACTTTGCCCGTGAGGCGGAGTGACACCCGCGACTCCTACATCACAGCGTGGGGAATTCATCTTGAGCGGCGTCCTTCTGTGCTGATTATTGCACTTCCAGTCCTTCTAGCTTCATTGCTTATCATCACCGCTACCATCTGGTTTGTCCCCTTATGGCTCGAGAATCACCCGGGTGACCTACAAGGTGCAATGGTGCTGACTGTTGTGGCAATCACCGTGCTTCATTTCGTCATTGACATGTCTTTGGGTTTTGTCAGAACTGTGTAAAATGTGTTTGATGGCAAGTTATCGCCCCGCATGGTCTATGGGATGGAGAATCTTTCGCATGGCGAAGAAGCATGCGAATTTGCATTGAACACTACTTGAAGAGCAAACGGCGTTTAGAGTTTCACATTCCCTAAATTTTGATGGAATATAGTGGGCTCTAGTCAGTAATCAGAAAACGAGCTTGCCCTTTCACCCTATAGTTATAGAGACTGGAGGTTAGCTAACAGCCGATATAGAAAATATCAGCGATAGATTACGCAATCTCTTGCTCCAGCATGCAAGCCCGAACACCTTCAGGAAGCATTACCTCGGCCGTGTTGTTTCAGTTGATACTATGGCCATCATCCGGCACACTAAGCAGCAGGAGGCCCTAATGCGTCAGGCCTGCAGTAGGGCACTCGATCAGCACACGGCGACCTACCGATCTCACTCCCGAGCAGTCTGCCGCTGTGAATGATGACCCCAGATACAGGCGCTCCTCCGAAAATGGGAAGATCTCCTTCAGCTAGCCAAAGGGTCTCCCGAAGCTCGCAAGAAGCTGGGCGATATCACTAAGACTCTATAAAGCCTGACAGCAAAGCTACGACGAGAACACAAGCAGAAGTACAATACAATACAATACAAGTCTATTACGCCCGGTAGGACAACGCCCAAAGGGCTCTGAAGCTAAAGATACATGCAATTCGCTAGTTATTGCCTTGCTCTCGCCAAGCCCATACAATTCTCACCTTGTTCCTTCCAGTCTAGTCATTGCTTTTCTTCTTAGTCCTCATGATTGTTAGTAGTAGCAGGTCAACTTGAAGCCCAATCCCTCCAAGTGTTCAGTTTCCTATCTTCGGCGGCTGAAGCGGTGCCTGCTGTTGACTATTTGAGGGCGTCGAGGGTTATCGGTTAGTGTTGATAAAATGTTACTAGGTTAGTGGTGTTCCCGTCATCTCCGTTCCAAGCGACCTGTAGCGATCGCGAACCTGATCGTGGCCCGCACCGCGTCCATGTCTGGCTTCCATTCCTGACCGTCTGATGCTGCCTTACCTCCCAGATGAAAGGAGAGGTTGCCGCGTTTCTCATTTATACTCTGAAACATCTCTTTGCGTTGTGTCGTCCATTTCACGCATCGAAAGAGGAAATGCTCTACCGTTTCCTTTGCCCGCCCGCACGGACATTCATCCGTCGGTGCTGCCCTGATCTGATATAGGTAACCGTTCAGTCGCGCCATTCCGGTTCTCAGTTGTGCCAGCACGCTGGCCTCTTTCCATGATAATTGATCGTACAACAGGCGGGTATGTTTACCAGGCAGAGCCGAGTCGACCCTTCTAGGGTGCCTGCCCACTCCATCTGGTAGCTTCCTCTCCATTCGTAGATCTGCCCTCGTTCGATTAAGAATTGTGGTCTTTGCTTTGATCATTCCTCTCCGCGGTGTCATGTACGGCTCCGTTGCGTAACGAGCTGACATCTTGGCTGTCTTCTGGATTTTGAGCTCGCTGTCGCGTGGTAGCCAGATGAGGTTGACTCTGCAAAGATCGAAATCGGTTGTCCCTTTGCCTGGAGGAACTACGAAGTAAGTTCCGAAAGGTTCCTTAAGGGACCGCAAGGTGGCTGCGCCTGGAGGAACTACGAAGTAAGTTCCGAAAGGTTCCTTAAGGGACCGCAAGGTGGCTGCGCCTGGAGGATCGAGCGACGGAAGAAAAGACTTACTGGCTGGGCTCGACCAGACCCTACAAAAGCACAGACCACTCTTCCTTCCGTATTGGGCCATCACACGGTGTATCACATAGTGGGTGGCCTTTGCTTTTACTGTACTGCACTAGCTTGAACTTCATGGGTCCAAGCCACACAGCCACAAGAGGCTTGAAATAACGCAAAGCAGCGAACGCAAGCTGAACAGCCATGCGACATTGTCGCCCTATCTGATATTCATTGCTCGGTCCTCTTCGCCCAAGTATTTCAGATATGTCCTTGATTCTCCCTCTTGCGGACTGCAGATAAGACGCTGCTTGCAACGGGACAGGTTACTTGCTTATATATTGATGAATCTATCTTGAATATAATATAATATTTGGTAAGCAGGAGTTAATAAATAGAAACTGGTTAAGCCCTTGGGCCCGTAGAAGGGCATGAGGGATGAACAGAAATAAGTAACTTGAAAATATATGAATACTATACTCCTCGAGTTATTCAAGCCAAGCTAGCAGTTCTGTTGAGCTAGCAGGAAGTTGACATCATCGATATCCTTGTGACGGTACAAGAGCACGAACGAGGTCGAGTGTAACTTGGGTAAAATGATTGTTTATAAGGAGAGAAAGAGATTCCTAAGGAAAGCTCTGACTTAAGCTATTTACATAATATTCATAAAGTGAGACTATTTATAAAGCATGAAAGTTATATGATCGTTCCCTCTACCCTACATCTTTGCACACTCAGTAATATAAATCGGCAGTTGAATAACCAACTAGAAAGACCGCTATAAAGTTACAGCGAGAGACTAGCGAGTTACTAGAAGAGAGTGACAGATTAATGAACCTTATTATGTAGGACTACTGAAGTGGGGCGGATTGGACTGGTGCTGTGAAGGGTAGCTAAATGGCTAGGGCCTAAAGAGGCCTAGCTGTGGGGAGCCATTTTTAGCTAAACAAGATCGGTATCGTCCTCTTCAACAGAGGCCATCTGTCAGACAGACTGATTTTACGGTGTCAGTTCTTTATTTTTACTGTTACTTTTTACTGTCATGTATCACGTGTTTCCTGTCACCTCCGCCATCCTGGCCTTTCAATAGGATGATAGAATATCTGTTGAGTATGCTGGTGGCTGGGATGTGGATATTATTTAAGGAACTGCGCTCCTCTCAGATATATATAACTTAGACCTTTCAATATAACCTGCAACCTTTTTATTTTATCAATATTTAACAGAGTGCGGCTAAAGTCGCCAGTTAATTAATTCATTTACTCTTAAACGCCGAGTCACTGATATCGTCGTAGATACCCAGTCACGCAGCGAGGTGTCAACATGTGACCGGGGACCGGGCGGTCTAATAGCTTAAATTACAGCTCTTTGCAATGCTGCGAAATTCATATTATTAGCATGATACTTTAGCAGTCTAGGGCATCAATGAGGTTACATTAATAGTGAGAAAATTATACAAAATTTACTAGAACTTGACAAAATCCTATTATGTAGATAGGTGCCTTATAGCTTATAAATGCAAATGCCAAGATATATACTGATATATACTACGACTCGGACTCATCATCCTCAGAATAACACCAGAGAGAAGTATCGTCTTCCTCGTCGACTTCGGTTACTGAAGTAGACTCTGCTATAGCATCCCAATCCTGAAACCAGCTCTCATGTCTATAGTCATGCTTGAAGCGCAGTCTTGTCTCGCCCCCCAGCCTCTCCAGCTTGTAAACGCCGTCCCTCATTTGTCTATCCAATACGTTCTTCGGTTCGATAAAATCGCCTCGCGCTGGTCTCCGGAAGAGATACAGCCCCTCCCACCTCTCCGCCCTCGAGAGCTGCACGTATAGGCTCATAAAACTGGGTCTTGTCTCTGAGCTGCTACCATAAACGCCTTTGAGATTAAGAAGGACCTCTGAGAACTGCTTACCCTGGATTTTCTGGTCTGTCATAGCGAAGGCGGGGGTACATAGGGGTCCTGTTCTATGAGTGACCAACTGAAAGCCTGGCTTGCTCCTTGACCTGGAATTCTTCCCCCGCATAGAATCGGGGATAACTACTGTCTTGCTCTTGATGAGGAGCGTACCTTTCGGGAGTCCGGGTACCGCAAGGTCCGCGATATCGTCCGACTGGAGGAGAACAGCTGCGGGGGGGGCTAGGTGGAGCGTCACATCGCTGGCGAGGGCAATGGTGCCGCAGGCGAGGTCGGGAAAGATGTCAACTGCCTTGAAGGGCGCCCCATTGACCAGCTTCAGCCCAGTAAGCTGGTTCCGGGTCACTACTACCGGCATCCCTTGCGCATAGAAGAACAACCCAGGGGTTGGGAGCTGTGAGTCGTCTCCATAGCGGAGCACGTCGCATAGCTCTTCTACACGCAACCGCTTTCCTGCTTCAGTGTCGTGCTTTGCTACGAAGATCGAGATATGCTTGCCCTGGGCGCGAGCCCACTGCACGATGGCTGCCATGTTCAGGTCCCACCTATCTTGGTTCAGAGGTGTGACCGCCCTCAGTCCATCGGCGAAAGAGGGCTGAGACGCTTGGTTATAGAGGCGACGATATAGCCGTTGGAAGTCCAGCTCGGTCTGCTGCCCATTACGCAGGCGCCGGAGGAAGCCACGCAACCTTGCACAACCAGCAGTGCGGACCTGTTCGCGAAGCATGACGACCGTTGTAAACTGGAGGAACAGTTTATGTGCTGCTACATGCTTTGCCAAGCTCTCCGGTCTCTGTCTGCTGTGCTCTCTGGGCTCTGATAAGAGGAGGCTGGTCTGTCTGACCGGGTCAAACTGGAAGAAGTCGCCAAAGAAGATGACGATTGGGATCCCACCAAAAGGGCGATGCGCATCATCTCTATACCGCCTCAGGCGGCTGTCTACAGATGCTAGCGTGAGGCCGCCCACCTGGCTGATCTCGTCGACGATCAACATGGTCTTACTCTTCCAACGTAGCTTTTCTTCTTCCGATATATTCCTCGTAATCTCTGTCTTGTCTTCAAATCCAATGTTGCACGCCGAATGGAGGGTCACTCCGCCAATGAGTGCAGCTGCGTTTCCGCTGGCGCCTGTCACGAGTAGCGTGTGAAGGCCGTCTTTCAGCCGAAACATGTCCTTGATAGCGTGTATAACGCGAGACTTTCCCGTGCCTCCTTCACCGCCGACGTATTGGAGGTGCTGCTTGCCCTCCTCTTCCTGGAGCCGAGTGCCGCGCTCGTCGAGGAAGACTGCCGGTAGCAGCACCGCCATCGACTGGAGCTTGTTCAAGGTCCACCCCCTCGCTAGACTTACAGCGACGTCGACATGTGACATATAAGGGCCGACTTCGAGACGCATTTGGCCCGCCGGACCAGCACCGTTCGCCAGTGTTTCTTCCGTCTGAGCGGGCCGCCGTGGGACATCTGGCCTTCTATGGGGCCCATCAGCGTGCGCGGAGGACGCATTACTCTCCCTACCCTGGATATTTGCCGTGACGCTGGTGTCTTCTTTCTTCTGTAACTTTAATATCGCATCAATTTCCTCCCTGCTGAGGAGGCCCGTGCCCCGGAAAGGCGCATCTTGAATGTCTTGCAGCATCGTGTAGAACTGTCGGCCCCGCTGCGCGGCAGTGTTGTCGTTCTCTCCCATATCGATTGCCCTCGCCTCTTCATATAAGCATCTCAGCACCGAACTTACGGGCATATCCTTAATCTCGCTCCTCCGGACTGCGGTTAGGACGCCCAGAAAGGCGTTGTAATACTCTTGTGGATCAGTGTTCTCTTCATCTGCCCTGGCGCCATCCTCCTCCTCCCTTTGATCGCCAAAGGCATGCGCATCCACGATCTCTTCAAAGTCCTGGTCCAGACCTTGAATCTTACGGTCGGCCCGAGCGTCTTCTACAGAAACGCGCAATAAAGTGATGTTATGGACGTAGGAGCGAACTCGGTCGCTTAGCTGTTCCTGGAACCTTCGCCAAAGTCTAGGTATATCATCCGCTGGCTCGCCGTGAAACTTTTCCCAAGGAACGAACAGGGCAAGGTGCAAGACTGCGTTCCTATTAATATACTGTAAGCACTTTTCTTCACGTTATAGGACCTTAATAGCTACTTTTTTATGAAGACTTCATCTTGTTCGTCGAACTCGTCTGTAAGACGACCATCAAACACAGGCACCGCCATTTTACCTGGAGTTCGAAGGCATTGGACCCAGCCTTTACAGACGGTTGCTGTTGGTGGAAAAGGAATCGGTGTCGTACCTCTCCAGTGGTAGCGTTCCTTCTTCAAGACCACAAAGGACATATAGTCGTAGAAGCAAAGTTCTTGGAGAATTGGGCCCCGGTGTTTGTAAGCTTCCAAATAGGGCAACTTAAAGCCGTCTGTTTGAAAATAGACGTTGTCTGGTTGCGGATCTCGACCAAGTGCCAACAGTGCTTCCTTTAGACCCGGCCACTGTTTGGCGCAGGCCCAGTACAAGGAATTGATATGCACCCAGGTCCAAGCAGGAACATTTGTGAAGTCGGTCCCGAAGCCCAGCAGATAGCCAAGCACCTCAGGCTGTGAGAGCTCTCTGCTCGTGAAAACTCGGTTGGCGATGCGTAGTAAAAACGATTTAGTTTCATCTCCTATCGTCGACGTCGACGTCGATGCCAATGTCGTACCTTGATTGCCTGGTCCCCCTTGCTGTTGCCGGGCTAGGTCCAATAACTCTGCGGCAAGGGCGAGCCGCTTCCACATAGGAGCGTTAAGCTTCGTAGTATAGTTGCAGACGTAGTGTATGAGTGCCAGCCCTTTTTTTCGCGTAAGAATCATTGATACATCATGGTTGTGCCGTAGCCCTATGGCCATGCTCTGTTTATACTGATTGACCATATGATGATCTCTCTTCACTTCGAGCAGGCCGTCGTCTGTAAAGCCGGTCTCCAGCACAAGTCTCCAGGGAGCCCGGAAACGGCATAGCTGCGTTCTACACTTTGCCAGGCCCGCCTTCAAAACTTCCTTAATAGAGTACTTGACACACGTAGCAGTATGGTGGTGGACCTGGCAGCGAGATGCAATAAAGTTGGCCTCACGCTTAAACGCCCTCGATAACCACTCCGCGTCGTGCACCAGCTCAGGCTCGACTACAGTAGTCTTCTTGTCGCACTCTACCACCTCCTTCGCCAAGGCCTCGTTCAGGGTCGCAGTAAATATATCGTCTACGAAGCTCTTGACCTTCGACCGGTATTCTCCCTCGTCAGGATCGGCCATGTGGCGGACGAGATCCGATAGGGCCAGGTTGCCATGTAACCATAGTAGGCCGTGTAGGTGAAGAGCCCCGCGGTCGTTGGTCTCTACGGTTGCATAATAATGGCTAACGTTCCCATAAACAGACGGTCGACCGACGCGAACGTAATGCTCGAAAAAAAGAGAGATCTCGCGGAAGAAGAAGAGCGTTGAGCTGAGAGGGTCGTGGACCGAGAGGGTTGTCACCTGCAGCGATGTGCTTAGGGCACGAAGCAACGCTCTAGCGGCCTCATCATCCCGTCCCTTATGCGCCGCGAGCTTCAGCTTCACCGGGTTGTTGATATCATTGGGATTTAGGGTAAACCAGATGGCTGTGAGGCTAAATGCCACTATCATCGACCAGATCTTCTTCCGCATTGATAGGCGGCTCTCATTTGATAAAGGATGCCGGCTACCGTAGAGCGAGAGTTCCTTCATAAGTGCGATAACGTCCCTGTCTGTGG
>ONZP01000256.1:0-23702 GCA_900312805.1 Fusarium torulosum
TACGCGTTTCACAATCTCATGTTCGCTCTCGTCCCTGCAGGTGATCCTGACGCGGTGGGGGTTCTTTGGGTCCCTAGTCACCGCTCGGCATCGCCACGTGGGATCATCCAGTTCGGCGCGGACTTCGTTCTCCACTGTCGTTCGGATCGTCCCGGCTGAGAGCCTAGCCTCATCTTCACCTAGTCTTGAAACGTCAATCGTGCAGTAGAGCACGTCTGTGGGGTTCAGAGGAGCGGCTAAGGTCCTCGAATCGTTATGGGGTAAGAATGGTGTCAGTCGTGTGACGTCAGCATATGATCGTTGGGGTCCGTCCGTTGTATTTGTAGCAATAGTTTCGAGCTGCTCGCGGGCTCGCTGTAGTTCCTCGGTCATCTGTTCCTGTATCTCCACCATCTGCTTGCCCATCTCGTGCACTGTCTGTTCCTGCTTTGCAACAGCCTCCTTAAGCTCCCTGGTCATCTCCATCTGTTCCTTCAGCGCTTCCTGCAGTCGTTTGGTCTCCCTGCGCGACTCTGCCAGGAGATCCAGCGCCTTCTGCAGCATTGCCCTTCCATCGCTGCTATTGCTGCCGCTGCCGCTACTCTTTCGGGTTTCGGTCGGTCGGTCGATCTGTTCTTCGGCCGGTACGTTTCGCGTCGTCTGTCGAGTGTTTCGTCGCGTTTCTATGGCAGTATCTTCCAATTGTCGCGCAGTGTCTCGGACCTTGCTCGTAGGCTTCACCACCCGACTCGGACGCTTTGGCGTCGAAAAAGGGGCGTCCTGCTCCACCACGATCTCGGCCCCCATTGGATCCGCCATGACAGTAGGCTAACCAACCTCCACACACACTTCTTGGTCAGGATGCCCACGATAACTTGCTTATACTTGATTTAATGCTTAAGCTTGTGCCGCTCAAGTCTATACCTCTAGGGGTGTTCCTCTCTTCTTATAGGACGGGTACCCGTCCGCCTATTGACCGCCACATGGTGAAAGGAAAGGTGCACGGACCACAAAAAGTGGTAATGGATGTCATTACCAGTGGTAATTGGTACAGTAGGGCATACACAAATTGTGATCACCGGATCTCTCGTGGCGCTTGGCAGGCACTTACCTGGAATTTCCTCCTATTAGAGCGGAAAGGGCGCCCAAAATGGAGGCAATTTACAGATCCGAAACAGTGGAAGGAATGCATTTATAACTCTCTTCTCAACACATATCACGGTCAAATTAGACCAGAAAGAGAAACAGACTAGGGGTTGAAGAGGATATGTATGATATACAGTCACAGCTAAAACACATACAAAGAAAGATCAACCATGTCAACAGGAAGAAGCTGTCAGATTGCCTAGCTTGCCAGGGCAGCGACGAGGAAAACGCAGAAAAAGAAGCTATTTACAAGATATTACAGGGAGTGCACGGAGCAAACACCGGGGCGGTCAGGGTAAGCAGACTTGGTACGGTTGCAAGGTCTGTGATGTAGCGATTTGTAACGATCAGAACTGTGGGGACTTCTATTACCACCCAAAATAGGTGAGAAAGGAAGTACCTCTCGTTGAAATCGGGTTGATTGGTCTAACCCCTATGTCGTGACCCCTCTGAAGGGCTATACCGCCCAAAGGATAACCCCCCTGTTAGAGGAAGAGGTAATGGTAAGGCTGTCATGCCTGTCACGTGTTCTTGCGGCTCTTACTCTAGTGATCTTCTGGGGGCCATGGAGGCGGTGCTGCCAGCCTTACCGTCACCGCTTCCCTTAACAAGCGCGCAAAGATTCTTCTGCCTCCTCTGTCTTTTAAAACTATCCATAAGGAAGCAGAATCTTCCAACGCTGCCGTATTTTCCTTCCAATACAGATATTGAGCCATAGCGACCGTCATTTTCGATTCCCACCCGACCTCAACTAACGACAAAGCTCGCCTAAAAGCCATGCGACTCCTCGAATGCCACAACGGCAAGTTCAAGCTGACGAAGGACTTGGCTTACGATATACCTAGTTATGCCATACTGTCCCACACATGGGGCCCTGATGCTGAGGAAGTTACCTTTAAAGACTTGATCGACGGCACTGGTGCGGACAAGGTCGGCTATGAGAAGATCAGGTTCTGCGCAGGACAGGCGAGACGTGACGGGCTCCAATATTTCTGGGTTGATACTTGCTGCATCGACAAATCAAATAACAACGAATTATCTACGGCAATTAATTCTATGTTCCGCTGGTACCAAAATGCGGCTCGATGCTACGTGTACTTATCGGGTATCTCGGCTGCTGACTACCGCAGCGGTCAGCAGTCTGGGCTCGCATGGGAATCGGCCTTCCGAGCGCATAGATGGTTCACACGGGGCTGGACGCTCCAGGAGCTTCTAGCACCGGCATCGGTCGAGTTCTTCACACAGGATGGACGGCGGCTTGGCGACAAGAAGTCTCTCGAGCAACAAATCCACGAAATCACGGGGATCACGATCCCAGCACTTCGGGAAAGGGACTTCGCTCAGTTCGATGCCAAAGAGCGGTTCAGATGGGCGGAGAAACGACAAACCACCCACGAGGAAGACTGGGCATACTGTTTGCTAGGCATATTCGGTATTTTCATGCCACTTATATATGGAGAAGGGAAGGCACACGCAATTCGTCGGCTTAAAAACGAGATCGACGCCAAGAGCCGTGACGATGCACCTACCTGCCAAAGGGGTACATCGCTGGCAGATTTATTAACTACCTCGCGTATGGCCGGCTGGAAGTGGAAACCTTTTCTTTTCTGCGTTTTTTTCCTTGGACTTGCGGTGTTAGTAAAGCGGGAGGCTATCGAAAGAGTGCGTCAAGATTGGGTACCGCGTGACCATTCTCTTTACTAAGGAATTAAGTAGGACCCAGCGCCGACCGTTACTAGACCTGTCGCGGCCTATCTCGAGAACCACCGACGCTCTGGATCAGATATTGAACGAACTGCTCTCGTACCGTACGCTAGCAATTCGGACTTCGTTGGAAGTTCCAAAATCCTCGAGCAGTTAAAGGGCGAGTTCGGTTACTGCCAACCTCAAGTAGACATTATACCGCATAACAGGGTCACAGTGTTCAGCCTCAGGGGCGTCAGGTATAAAGATCTCAGCTTCACAGATATTTCACATATACTAATTTAAGGCAGCAAAACACAGATTGCGCTAGCTTACGTATATTGGCTGCAAGAAACATGCCCGGAAGTGTCGGCCTTCTGGGTTCATGCGAGCAACGTCGAGCAATTCCGCCAATCTTTTGCCTTTATCGCACAGGAGCTCCAGGTCCCTGGCTATAACGACCCCAATGTTGATGTGGTGCTGCTTGTGAAGCGCTGGCTGGAGAGGAAGCACGGTCGGTGGCTAATAGTTATCGACAACGTCGATGAGACCTATCTCTTTATTAAACGATTCTCTAACTTTTCTGCGTCCAAACAAATATTCGCAGTGACACAAGAGGTCAAGTTTAAGTGACTCTAGGGGTTAGAGTTAGGATAGGGTTAGTATTAACAATCTAAGTTTATTCTGCCCTAGTGTTTTCTTTTAATTAAAGGTTCTTAAGAGGAAACTAGCTAGATTTGATAAGGTTACAGGTAAGATTATCTCCTTGACAGTCATAAGGCACAAATACATCGCATGCAAGAGATCGACAGGGATATCATGCAATTATAATTTAGTAGAATTATGGTACTTCCTCCACAGGCATTTCTTGCCTATGATAAAAGTACCAACATTCAGGCCGTTTACAAATAGCTACCATCCACAACCCCTCTTTCGCCACCACCCCTCTTTCGCCAGGCAAAATAAAAAAAGTTCCACCAAAACTCATCAACTTCACTTAACGTATATGATAAGCGAGTGAGCCAGACAAGCGAGTGAGCCACTATACTTCCCACCTTAAAAGGAGTTTTTTAAACTTTTCCTAAATAGTGCCTACTTTAATGCCTGTCATTCTCGCGCAAATTCTACCTCGCTGGAAGAAAAAAACCGAATCAAAATTCATTCTTACTTCTACTGCTTGTTGCTTACGTTGCGTAAGAGTGTTGGGTAAAAATATATTTTATATAACTCGGTTTTTCATTATTAAAATGAGAGTTCTTGGGTTTATATCTCTAGATAATTTCATCTTGGTTTTTAAACTCTAAATCTAGGAATTTCAGACTACTTGCTAAGGCCTGTAGACCAGCCATCGCGAGCCCTCCTTCACACCATTACCAGTGGTAATCGGTACAGTAGAGTATATAAAAACGTCTTTCTTGGTGGTTTTGCGACTCGCGTATCAACCCCAACATCCCATCCCGTCGTCGATAAATCCGTAGTCCGATATCCTTTATCTTATCGGTTCACTCCGACATAATGCATGAACTCACTTCGCGTCTTACTCTTCTGCTCGAAACATCCCAGCATGCAGCTTGTCAGAGTTGTGGCACTGGTCTTCTCAACGCCACGCATAACCATGCACAGGTGGCTAGACTCCATGACGACGGCAACACCTTGAGGCCTGAGGATGTCCATAATGGCATGAGCGACCTGCTTGGTCAGGCGCTCCTGGATCTGCAAGCGACGAGAGAATACCTCGGCGACTCGAGGAAGCTTTGAGAGGCCAATAACGGTATTGGAGGGGATGTAACCAATGTGCATCTAGAAGAGAGAATTAGCCGGCATATCCCAGATTCGAGTGTATAGGACATATCGGGGGACGGGAGAGCTTTCCTTTCCCGTAAAGGGCACAAGATGGTGCTCACAAAGGCTAAATATGTCGATGTCTTTCACAATGACCATCTCGTTATGGCCCTCATGGAATAGCGCGTTATTCACAATATCTTCTACATTGGCATGGTAGCCCTTGGTCAGGAACAGCAATGCCTTGGCATAACGTGATGGTGTATCCAGCAGGCCGCCACGACCGGGATCCTCGCCGATGCACTCTAACAAAGTTCGCACAGCACCTTGCATCTTTTCTAGGCGTAAGGCGGCCTGTTCTTGACTGTCTCCTTGGCGAGTTCTAGTTTTGGTCGCTGCGAAGTTCAAATGTTAGTCGCAATACAAAGAAATTTGTACCTAGACGCAAGACAACTCAGTAAAGAGTGAGACTATAGTAACCTACAAAGATCTCCAGAACCGGTCACTGGGCCGGGCGACTTCTTGTACTGATCGGGGGCACTCAAAACTGTACTATCAACAGTAACCCCGAGGCTGCTGAGCTTGTGTTTCTTCCGTCTTTTGCGCCCATCTTGCGTTAAATTATCGCTGATTGGGGAAGAGACAGTAGCGTCGTTGCGGGCCCGTTTCTTAGAGAGGACGCTACCGTTTTTGGAACTAGCCATGTGAACTGCTATAGATCGAGGGGGAACAGAGGCATAAGGTAAGATATTTCATGAAAGAAATTCTGTCGCAATTTGACCTGAAAGTCCGCGACCTAAAAAGGCTTGGGAACGAAGACCAAAAGAATCTGATCCTTCGAAAGGGTTGCTCTCAACCAAATAAACGTGCGGATAAATGAACTGGGCGGTAGATATACTAATATGGCTTATCTTATCACCTACTTTTCATCGAACAGAGTGCATTAACAACCATACAATATCTCTCCTTTCGCCCTATCAATTTTGAAGCCGGCCGATACATGTGCCATTGCTTATGCATTATAGACAAATTACAGTCATCCAAGCCGATAGAACTGCCAGGATTTGACTCGATAACCCCTCCTCTGAAATGGTCATTTTGTATTCCTGCCGGAGGCCGACCATTAATGTGTTGTGCATGACACCACAAAACCCCATGGGCGCTGTCCAGCTTGGATTAAGTTGCTGCATGCTTATGGATCATATGTATAGCTTGGTACATGAATGTGATGCTTTCATCTGGATGGGCGCGATGAAATGTGGGATGTTGAATACTCCAGAGCTAATGTTCTTTGCGTCACTGGGTGTAGCCTTGAATCTTCGCAGCTTTCACTATCATATATTCACTCGATTCGAAAAGATTTGACTCTAGTTACCACATGCTCTTGGGGCTTGACGGCGGTTAAGGGACCCCTCTGTATTGAGTGCTTTGTTCCCCTCCATGTGGAAATGGATTACAATTTCGTATTACGTACAACCTATCGATATGGTGCATGATACATACATACATGTATTGCACTTTTGTCTTGCAACGAGGACCTCGCCCCCATATTCTTCAATACGATCTCTCATGAACAGCCTAACAGAATCACCACATGATATTGCTAGCACACCCGGATTTCCGCAGTACATGACAGGCCATGCGGGAGGCCGGCCGAAATAGGTTCATCCGCGGAAGGGGAACCCATAAGTTCTTTGACATACCTCGCGGTAAACGTGGTCTTCGTTGATAGGGTGAGCTGAAACCTCTTCGCATAATGAGGTAGCTGACGTGGCCACGTATTAACGTTGCCAA
Source organism: Fusarium torulosum (assembly GCA_900312805.1). Taxonomy (NCBI): domain Eukaryota; kingdom Fungi; phylum Ascomycota; class Sordariomycetes; order Hypocreales; family Nectriaceae; genus Fusarium; species Fusarium torulosum. The sequence continues at coordinate 6,385 of ONZP01000256.1, forward strand.
GATAACATAACGCCGCGCGTACATCAAAGTTCCACCCACTATCTAATGAGGACTTGATCATGTCAATAACTTCCGGGAGCATGTATTTCACTGCTAATAGAAAGCATGAGAATGAGAACAAAGTGATTTGATTGGTTAGTTGACGATCGCGACATTGTCTTCGATAAACCTAAGATTCCGACACTCCTATTACACCCAAGATCGGGGCAGATAAGAAGCGGCAACAGCTCCTTAGGTACACAATTCAGCTTAATCCAATCATCATCCACACGCAATCATACTCTATCATCTCTACCGGCACGAAAGCGTGCTCCTATCAAGCTGATATGGCCACTCTCGACACCCTGAAGCATGCCCTTAGGCAGATAGCGAGGGCGATAGCATCGCACGCAGCGCAACCTTTGTCCCACGCACAGTACAGCGCCGGTTTCGACGTCTTGATGCAGGGCTCGGGATGCATGACATACCGGAACTTCATTGTCCCTCAACTCTCTTCGCTTCTAGACCGTTTATTAACCTCGCGGGTTCATATCTCGGTGCTAGAAATTGGACCCGGCCCAAAGAGCGTTGTTGGATACTTGCCCTATCACGTCAGGCGCAAAGTCAGGAGATATGTTGCATTCGAGCCTAACGACTTGTTTGCCGTAAGACTAGATGATTGGTTTCATCCCACCTCAGGAACAGAGCCTCCCCTGCCATGTCTGGAACGCCGCCCCGATATTCATCGGATGCCATTCACACAAGACAACGACAACAAAAACACAAGGAGCGGTACCAGCATTGGGACAAGTGGTGGTGGGAAGTTTGATGTCGTCTTATTCTGCCATAGCATGTACGGCATGAAACCTAAACGCAGATTTATCGAACAAGCACTGAAATCACTTGACGAACACCCAGAACCGGGAATAGTGGTGGTATTCCATCGTGATGGCGAGTTGAACCTTGACGGCTTGGTGTGTCATCACACGGCGTCTTTCCCTACCGGGGTCGTTCGGGTAGCAACCGACGATGAGACATTGGACCGATTTACTTCTTTCATCGCGGGCTTTGCCTTCCGAGATGCGAGAATGGACGAAGCTATCCGGAGCGAATGGCGTGAGCTGTGCCACGCACTGGGTCGTCGTGAAAAAGCACACCCCGACCATCTCTTGTTCAGTTCGCCCAACGTCATGGCAACTTTTACTAAACATGCAATTGCATTGCCGGACTTGATGGCGCAAATGCCGTTGGTGAATAGGGGCAGGAGAATTAAAAACCAGGAGGCCCGCCTCCACCGTCCCGCATCGATTGTTAGGCCGACACAGGTTCAGCACATCCAGCAGTGCGTGAAATGGGCCCTTGAACAAAATGTTGGTCTTACTGTCATAGGCGGAAGCCATAGCGGCCAGTGTCTTTGGCCTAACGTCGTCGCCATTGACATGAGTGCTTTTGATCAAGTACACACGGTCACAGCTGAGAGGGAGGGAGGAGAACCCAATTTCGATTCTACTTCCCTGGTTGTCGCGGAGGCTGGCTGCAATACTGGAGACATCATCCGCAAGACTATGGCAGTAGGCTTGACAGTACCTCTGGGAGCCCGCCCAAGTGTAGGCTCGGGGTTATGGCTGCAGGGCGGCATTGGACACTTGGCCAGGTTGCATGGGCTTGCGTGCGACGCCCTCGTGGGTGCCATAATGGTCAGCGTTGCCTCCGGCCAGGTACTATACGTCGGTCGCGTACCAAGCAAATATCGACCGGCCGGTGCCGTGCAGTCAGAAGTTGAGAGTGATATGTTGTGGGCTTTGAAAGGCGCGGGGACTAACTTTGGTATCGTTGTCAGCGTTGTCTTTGAAACTCATGCGGCCCGGACGTATTCCGTCCGAAACTGGAGTATCCCGCTGAAAGACGATCATGAAGCGCGGCTCAAGCTTCACGACTTTGATCAATGTACCAGAACTCTCACTCGACAATGTTCCGCGGATGCGTATTTGTATTCGAATAACGCGCAGATACATCTTGGCGTGACGTTCATCGAATCTGCTACGACTAGACTTCCTTCCCAATCACCTACACCCATAAGCACAGCATTGGGGCCGGAAGACAATCTCGAGACCGTTGATAGCGTCGGCCTATTCGAAACTGAGCTGTACATATCCGGGATGCACGGTGGACACGGTGGAGGCAAGACCTCCTCATTCAAGCGGTGTTTATTTTTAAAACAAATCGGGACCGTGAAAATCGCCAACGTATTAGTAGCGGCCATAGAGACTCGTCCGTCTTCGCTCTGTTATATTCATCTGCTGCAAGGAGGCGGGGCGGTCAGCGATGTGGCAGATGTTGCTACCGCTTTCGGCTGTCGAAACTGGGACTTTGCCTGCGTGATAACTGCTGTCTGGCCTCGTGACCAAGGCGGAACCGTGGTTGCTCTGGGTGCCGTGCAATGGGTGTATAATGTCGCCAGGGACTTGTTGCCCTTGAGCAGCGGAGCTTACGGTGCTGACCTCGGGCCAGACCCCAGAGACACGGCACTGGCGGCCAAGGCTTTCGGACCAAACGGGCCGCGCCTGGCCCGGCTCAAGCAGAACATGGATCCGCGCAACGTGCTGGCTTACGCCTGTCCGCTCCCGAAGCCGCCGATGAAACAGAAGCTCATTATTCTTGTTACGGGAGAAAGCGGCGTTGGTAAAGACTACTGCGCCGATATTTGGGTCTCCGTGTTTACTAGATGTGCCCACAAACACTGCAAGGCACGCAAGGCCAGCATCAGCGATGCCACCAAGCGAGAATACGCAGCAGCTACTGGCGCAGACTTGGGTGCTCTGTTAGGAGATCGCGCTTACAAGGAACAACACAGACCAGCATTGACGGCATTCTTCAAGGAACAGATGCGCCAACAACCTCGGCTGCCCGAGAAGCACTTCCTGAATGTGGTGTCCGACGCCGCAGATATGGATGTACTGGTGATCACTGGGATGAGAGATGAGGCGCCGACTGCAACCTTGTCGCATTTAGTTCCGAATAGCAGATTGCTTGACATTCGTGTCACAGCTAGTGAAAAGACGCGACAAGCTCGCCGGAAATGCCAAGTCAATGATAATGATCGACACAATCATGATTGCAAGAACGACAATCGTGGCAGCAATGGTAGTAATTGTAAGTCGCATTCGACAACATTGGACTACCGCCACAGTCTCGTCTTTGACAATGAAGCAACGGGGGACGAGGTGGTCAGAAGGTTTGCGGATATGTACCTGCTTCCCCTCCTCCACGAGGACCTGGAGCGACTGGCTAGTATGGTGGTCCCTGTGCCTGACTTCCCACGCCCAGGCATCGAGTTCCGACATGTGCTCAACATCGCCCAACGGCAGGGCGGGTTGGCTTTGTGCACTTCTCTGCTACGAACTCAGTTCAAAGGTGACTGGGTTAAAGTCGGTGCGGTGGCCTGTTGCGAAGCGGGAGGCTTCGTGTATGCATCGGCGTTGGCCCAGCAAGTCGACGTCCCCTTGGCGCTAATCCGCGAAGCCGGCAAGCTTCCCCCACCCACCGTTTCTGTCAAAAAGCCTTCGTCACATATCTCGGGCTCAGAATCTAATGATTTAGGAGGGAAGAGAATTGAGATGAGTCAAGATCTGATTCCTAGGGGCGCATCGGTGGTGGTAATAGACGATGTACTTGCCACAGGAAAGACGCTTTGTGCAGTGCTTCAACTGTTAGCTGAAGCAGGCATTAGTAATGAGAATATCAGCATCATGGTTGTAGCTGAATTTCCGATTCACTGCGGCCGGGAACTACTGCATCATCGTGGCTTTGGTGGTATCACTATTCAAAGCCTTTTAGTTTTTGATGGGGTCTAGCTGGCGAAAGAAACCCGGGATCTCGAGAGTGCAGAGCTTCTTCTGTTATTGGATGTCATCACCAACGGTAATTGATATAGTAGTAACAAGTAGTACTAGGAGGTGAGGGACTGAATCTGAGTGATTTAAATTCCATCTATCGACTGCCTCTGCGACCAAGAAGGATCGTAGTAAAAGAGATGTTCAAGTTCCATAGTGGAAGTCGGCTATACTCGACTAGCCGTTCGATAACACGAGCTCGAAAAGATCATTGGAAAGAAACCTCAGATTGAAATTACAGTAAAGAGGGTAGATAACGTATAAAAGCTAAAGTACGCGTTCACACGCGCGAGTGACGTGCGCGCAGATCGTCGATCGAAATGGGACAAATCAGTCGCTAAGGTATGGATTATATGGAAATAAACCGGAGATAGACAAGCAGTTGAGAAGTGGACAGGGGTACGCGACAATTAGGGTACACAACAATTAGGAATAGAAGAGTAGGTGGATGCCGATGTGCAAATAATGGAGAAATCATTGTGAAGCGTTGGTCTAAGAGAGCCGACGAGAGCGAAGGGTCGGTGTAGAGCATACGGTACGACAAGATATAGAGAATTCTAGGCATTTCTTATTAACCGATATTGCCAGGTTTTAGATTTAAGACGTGATAATTATTATGCCTGTAGAGACTTTAAGCAAAGAATAATAAGAAGAATGTTTAGAATCCTATTTTATACTACGTTCATAATATGCTAGAATCTCCTTCTGAAACCATGGCAAATAAACCTTGTCGGTCTATGCTGTAAGTAGTCGTAGCCTAGCAACTACTTGATAAGTTTCTATCACCGTAGCTGTATTTCCAAACTGCCATTCCTTCCAAAGCACAGTCTTTTGACCTTGCCTCGTCGAGAGAACAAATAGCCACCTTGGACCTTGCACTATCACTGCTGGGATAAACTGCAGGATAGCTAAAGCTTGGTCGGCTTGTTCCAACTCCTGATGCGTTGGAGGTCCAGTCATCGATGCGCGCTTCAACGAAATCAACTACGAGCGAAGAAATGCCCACTGGGAAGCATGCGAGACCATCCTGTATGCTGTAACTATGGAGTTGTTTCATTCTGTTCGACGTCATGACCATCAGCCTGGTGGTTACGGAGCTTTGGAGGCCACATACTTAAAGATAGTTAGGGTAGTCAATCCTCCATGGTAAAAGTGGACAAATGACAAGATCAAGAGTCAATTGAGGAGGAGAAATTTTTTATTGCATACATACTGGCGTCAGTAGAGCCCTTCCTAAATTACTACGACGTGGTCACGAAACACGCGCGGTAAAGATATTAATTTACACGTAGGCTCTCAACGGAAAGCTACCTGCGAAAGCTGCGACGAAGGAACAAACCAGCCAATGAGAAAGTTTATCACCTACTTTTAATAAAAAAATCGGCGGCAATTGAAAAACTGTCCCTCTTTCAGTGAAAGAAGATTTTACAAGGGTATGAGCCAATGAGAGGTGATGAATTTCCTCTTTTACTGAAAATGGGACGGACAATAAGGATGTAGGCATAGCGGCCATCTTTGGCTGTTCTATCAGCAGAAGCCGTTGAGTCTTCATCTGAGGTGTATGCTTGAGCATCAATATCACATAAAGTAACCGCATGCCCCAGGCTTACTGAGTTCCTTTGGTTCACTTATCAAGATAATGATTCGTGATGTGCAAGAAATGAGGTTGAGACTGCGCATCCGCTGAATTGTGGGTCTCCTTACTTAGCGGTCCAGCAACGTGTTTAGAGTATAACACCCTTAAAACACTCTCATACCATCTCTCGTAGCATTTCTTCTTTCCTAGTAATATTGACGTATTCCTCATAAAATTGGAGCATCTGAGACGTGTTAGCACAAAAACTGACAAGCTAATGGTGTGACCAAGGGGTGGACAACCTTCTGCGGACACTTCTTGTAGACGATCTCCGTGCCGTGCTTGGTTTTTTGGCCGTTCTTCCAAATAATATAAACGATAAGATATCCATCGTTGTCCTTCTCACAAGCATCAATCGTTTCGATCTCATCCTCCCACGACCCGGAAGGAGGACTCCATTTCTTCGCTGTCGCCAGCAACGTCTCATCGGTAACATGCACCTTATTTTGTCGCAGTCGCCTGAGCCTTGTACCGAAAGTGCCATTTGTTGTCGGTATACGCCTTTTGGTCTTGGCCGCTCTGTTTGATTCCTCGAAGATCTTGTGCCTCCCACCTATCGTGTCAAAATACTCATTGAGAATCTCGTCGCCCGATACCCTTAAACAGCGCGCTGGTAAGAAGATTCAAGGATAAAACGGAGATGCCTAGTACGTACTTGAGATTCTCCTCGGGTTCCCAAGTTAAGTCTTTCTTGTTCTCAAAGCCCTTCCACTTAACCTGAAACACGAGGTTGCCCTGAAATGATGTCAGCCATGAACGCAGCTACCGTAAGCTTTACAAAACACGGTCACATTTTTATCAATCAGGTGCTTCTTGATCGTCTCTACAATAAAACTGAGATTTGTAAATATCAAATGAAGGTCGTGGCAGACAAATAGCTTACAGGCCATCCTCAAGTTCGCCGTCAGATTCCTCTTCATCACTCTTGCTTGGGGTAGCGCCTTTGGGAGCTTCGACTTTGTCACGTTTAACAACCAATAGTGGGCTGTCTGAGGTTGATCTTAGGCTCCTATGGGTGCGAGCCGTAAATTTGCTCTGATTCGAAGGTTTGTCGGCGCTGGGAGCTGTAGAATATTAGCTCACCCCTTGTCCAGCAGGAGCTGGCCTTGCGTTGGCGGGATAGGGTTTGCGACGCGCTCTCCAGTTTGTCTTGTGGCAAACCATTTGGGAGAGGTCAATGAAGGTGGTTCTAAGGAGAGAGAATCTTACCTGAAGGCATCCTGAAAACGTATGAATTGCGCGACTTTGGAATATTTGCGGTGCCTCCCAAGGTGAAGCTCCCAGTACGTATTGGGTTTGTTATTCAGAGGTTTGATTTGATTTGATTTTGATTGTCCAACGCGGTTGTAGTCTAGCGGACAGCCGAAGCCCCGCGGATCAGTATTGATCCGCGGTGCTCCACTTCGCTAACGTCAAAGACCATGATTAGCTGTCCCGAGAATCCCCGCTTTTTTCTCTTTAACCACTATTTACACATGTTTGGCCGCCCATGTAGAACGGTGATTTCCTACCAATGCACGCGTGATTCTAGGCTCCCTTGGGCTTCTAGGCCCGACGAAAAACCGCAGAAAATATAGGTCTTTAGGGGCCTTCTTTCAGCCTCTTATCTTTTCAGGTGGCTATATGAACCTTGAGACTGCTAAAACATATCAGAAGCTCCAGAAGCTCGTGGGTCCCTTTGCAGCTAACCAACTGGATGCCTCTATTGGGCTCGCTCCTATGGGGACTAGGACAAGCTCAGCAGCTTCTTTAGCGCGAGATATCCTTACTAATCTAGCTAGGTCCTATAGTAGGAAAATGGTCAATCAAGCATAGAGAAAGCGCCTTGTTTTTTTAGTTAACTGGGGATGCGGTGGAGTGGTGATTAACAATAGAGTCCCTCTGGGCTAAGCACAGGCCCTCATGTCCACATCACATAGGTTTTAGCATGAGAGATTCTAGCCCAGTATGTCCTTTGGCCCAGTAGGCAACTTTATGGGTCTCACGGACTCCGATCAAAGATTATGCATACATACAATATAAACTCAGATAGCATCATCGCATGTATGGTCTTCCCATCGCAAAAGGTCTTGCCCAATATTAAGGTTATGGACAGCGTGGTGGACCCGCTTATAGTCGTGTTGAGAATCGATCCATACCGCTCCTATTAGTGCCTCAATGGTAGAAGCTCCTGTGACGCGGTAAACTTGACCCTGCTGAGCTGGTGCTGTTTTAATAAATCGTGACAGCCCCAATCTCTTTTGATCCTTGTGGAGAGCAGTATTAGACGCTTCGGCCGCGCAAATCTTCTGGCTCTCAGCTAATGGCAGATTAGTTAAGTTATTATCCATATGAGCAGTCAATATACCTGTGCTAGCTCCTCCAATAATGCTATCATCAACAAGGACTAGGCGAAGTAGAGCGTCTCCTATCAAAGCCAGGCGCTTGTTGCCATGTTTTTTTGGGTCAGTCGCCGAGTTGGCTGGTTCTGCGCCATCCGCAAGGAGGGCCTCCTTAAGTATGCTAGGGTCTCGAAATTCATATTGTAGAATAGCTTCAAGTTCTTTTCGATCCTTCATTTTTTCCGCATTGCCTGCACAAAACCAGACTCAAACGCGTAGGCATCTAGCGATTATTATACATGTATGGACACGTACGGGAAAGTGCTTGATGAAATTTCTCTGGGTTTGACTTTCACGTACAGTAGATTAAAGTTATTCTTAGATTTCTGTACCCTTGTTAACGCTTGGAGTCCATGAGAGATATCGTAACTTTGGGCTATTGAAATGGCACCGACGCGTACTCTCAGCCTAATTAATCCACTTACCGATTAATGACGACATATCAATCAGGCTCTCAAAACCGTTGGAATGAACTATTAACCCTATTGTGTATGTGGGTTACATTATTATTCGAGTCAAATTTGGACACTGTGCCTTGCTCTTGATGCTACCAAAGTGCTAGGGAAACCTGTTCATTAGCTGATAGCTCTATTATAACCTCTTTTCTTAAACAAATCCACCCGGAACTGAGCTTTCTGTTAGTGGCTGATATTCGACCCATATTTCCCAGGGCCTAATGGATGAGCTGCTGTTGTACCACCATAACGATGTTTGTTTAATGCACTTGTGTGATATCCTACTGCACTTAGCTGATTACTTGGCTAGTGAGCTATCTTTTCACACGATACAGTTGCTCCGTCGATGATAACATCAACAAGCGGGATTGATGACCTTTCTCCCTGTACCAGGTCAGCACTAGACTAGTTAGTGCGGACACGGACTAATAGGAATACGGAAAATAACTTAGCATGCATGCCCCGTATATGCTTGCATGTGGCTGCAAGAAGCTTTCGTATATGCATCGATTATTGATAACGCCACGTTCTCTCTAGTCGAAAAGATTATTAATAGACCTTGAATCTTATCCGTAGGCTAATATAGAGATTAGCGGATCTTTATTGAAGGATCGGGGATTATGCAATGTAAATATCCTTCGGACACTTTCCTACTGTGGCTCCCCCAATGCTTGTGTTGCCGTATCCTCATTCTGATGCTGGCCGAAGGCCATCACGCCAGTTATGATGTGAATATGACTGGAAGCATCTCAGATACTCGAATCCAACATAATCGATGAGCAGACCAGACATTTTGAACATGAACTGGCGCTTACCGTTGTTTTACCCTGTTCATATGAAACTAATCTTGACCTTTACGTTAAGAGGCTACACTGACGCGTAACATGTAACACGGTCTACGTTAGAGTACTAAGGCAGCTACGAGCGATTCAAGTCCTACCCATCGAACTTAATACGGATTGGCCAGGCACTATTGAAGCAGCGAACAATGATCAGGTACCGGGGGCCCATTGTCGAAAATTGAAAAGACAAACACTAGTGATGGATGTCACATAGTTACTAAGATCAGACAACTTTCCCACTCGGATAGGAAAGACGCTGAGGATGCAGACGCTATTCGCAATAGTAATTCGGGATATTGTTGGAGACATCACTACGCATTTGCTCTTGTGGCTTCCTTGCATTCCGCCAACTTTGTCCCAGACAACGCAAAAGACTCTATCCTGGTACTGAGTCTCCAGGGGTAGTTGGGTTACCCACATTAGGAGAACTGTGGTCAGAAAGCTGCACAGAAAGAGCAGGCCACGTCTAAGATCTATATAGACTTAGGCCTGCCTTTCTACCTTGCAGTTTACGACCAAGAAAGTAGGTAACAAACAAACACATCACGCATTGCAATGTTGGACAAAAATAAGTGGCGCATCAGTCTATATCACAGCCCACTTTTAAACTCACCCAGGCTATCAGTTAAAGCACTCGGCCGATTATCTCAGACGTTGCTGTCAGCAGCCTGGCCATGTCATTACGCCGTAAGGAAGGAATATCTTGTAGAGGTTCCGAAAAATATGGAAATGCAATAGGGGACGGACGATATCAGAGTCGATCGAAGTCGTCGACGGCAATGCATGATTCAGGATCACTCACGTGCATCCACGAAGCCAAGCTTGGCATTCGCTCCATTTTAGTTCAAGCTTCAGATGCCAAGGACCAGGCCCAGCTACGGCGAAAGTCAAACATGCTGCCGAAAGCTTAATTTTGTTTCAGACATGCCGCCTGATCTTTTATTGGCTCATTACAATACAGAAAACACCTAACGGCTCCCACGGAGTATTTCAGGGATCGCGCCGCCTTTGCCACACCATCCGCATTTACAGTTAAGAGGGAAAACCGGTACCCACTTACTACCGCCACAGTTACCGCAGTGCCCCAACAGCCGATGTTTTATGAAATAATATAAAAGCTCTTTGATAAATTCGGGACTATCAGCGGTTACCTCATCGAACTCGTCTTTGGCATTCGATAAGCTCAGAAACCCGGGGAGCTTCTCTCTAGCAAAAGCTAGAGCGCGATCGCGAAGTCCTCTTGCAGAGGGCGGTGTAGAGTTGTAAACTTCAGATATTGAAAGAAGAAAGTTGGAAACGTTCGGGTTTTTCGTGAGGTATTCCGAGTATTTATTTGCTGACAGGACTTTTAACTCTTCGATGTCGTACTTGTCTGCCAAGGTAAACATTGCCGCATGAATCAATAGAACGGGAATCGTGTCTGTGCCTGTATCTTCTTCCTCGGATTCTTCAGTGTAGTCACTAGTGTAGAAGAACTCCACCATCCGTCGTACCATCGGCAGGGAATGAGAGTCTAGGCTATATGATCGGGTAGATGCCTCCTAGAACAATGTTTCAGTTATTACGATAACGCCACGGAGAAGCGCATGATACCTTCAATTTTCCAGTGCATGCCGCGTGAAATACTGGGGAATGGCTGCAAATGATCACCCTGTGAACAGGTATGATATGCCCTTCGCAAGTGAATTCAAAGTCGGTAAAATCGCCATTCTCCCGCGCCCTGTCGAGCAAGTTAGGATTTCTCGTGTTTAGGAGACCAGAAGTATGGTTGTACCTCGCAATGTGCTTCGCAGCCCTCAGAGAAATCATTGCCGTATGGCTTGAAGTTACAGTCTAATCAACAGAACGAATTCCGATCCGTGGCAAAGGTCACACCGCCGATGTGGTGACCTGGGCCAGCTCTTGCTTACATTGGCGGTCTACTACTATTTATGGTCATCCTTTCATGCTTGGTTTAGCCCTGTAGCTTCCGATACTATAAAGAGAAGCGAGATGAGATGATTTGTGAGGCTTGGAAGTTCGCGATCGGCAAACGATTGCCTATTGGATATTCGAAAAATAAACTCCCTTTTAGCAGGAGACCCAAAGCCAAAAGCTTCTTATGCATGCAGTATATCGTCAATTTTATGTAATAACCCTAGACTTAGCTCGCAGAAATATTACCATGAATCGATAAGACTACTTGGATCATTTAATCCAGGATGCCCTACACTAGAATCATTTTCATAGTGGAGCCTAGTAGTACCTGCTTGCTCGAGAAGATTGCGCAAAGTAGGATATAGCGTAAGCAGATAGACAAGGAATGGGGGTAGTAGTAGTAGTCAAGTATTATAGAATGAAGTGCTTGACCACTGATGTAACGCCTAGAGATGTCATGAGGCGTAAAATATCCCTTGCGATGCATAGAACGTATCAAACCAATGCTGGTTGCCTACGTGGCACTGTGTGATTAGGTCTGGTTGTAGGTTAGGCGATGTTACAATGGCTGGCATCGATGTGGGCGCCTCCAATATAGCAGGTCCATTTCAAACGTAGCTTCCCCTTTCAAGCCTTTTCGCACTTCTCACGTCACAGTATCAGCCACCTAGCAAATCATCCAGCCAGTGGCGCTGCTCCTTGAAAGACAGGGCCGCTATATCTACGTCTTGTAAAAGTGTGGACCAGACCAGAGAAACACCTTACACCCGGACTGTGCGGCTAGAAAGATCTCGGTAAAGCGCCCTTCACCTAATCAAGTGCCGTCATTGGCAACATAAAGAGACGCAGGGTTAAAACAAAATATTGAAAAATGAGAAAGGTGCAAGACAAGGCGTCTGGTATCAAGGGGTGCTTCTGCGTTTGGCTAGGACTTGCGGGTCGTTGCTTGATTATCCTCCGTATACCTGTTAGGCTAATACGACGGAGTAGTAATGTACTGATCTGGTTGTTTGCTGGTGGTCAGGAGCGAATAAGAAGGCGGGGACAGGAAATGGAAGGGTGGAAGCGTGCATGGACACCTGCCCTTGGATTTTGGGGCCCAAAAGAAGGGCAAGAAAAGGGTCTAAATTTAGCCACAACAGCATTAAATCCAGGCGGTTCAAACCGAACTCCAATCAACCTCAAACTCTCAGTAGAAGTAATTTGCGCCCTTTGAATAATCCAGCGAAACTTTCTCCATATTTTAGAATTGCTCGTGAGGACAGGAAACCGAAGTTTATTATGATTTCGTGATCCCAATCCAGAAACCATGATATAGCAAAATGCATTGCATTAGTAAAACGATCCGTATGATATGCTACAAAGTTTAAATTATAAATCATGGACTTTAAATTATCGATTACCGAACTATACAGGGACCTTCGTGATTCGGGACATTACGGATGTTCAAAATACATGCGTTTTCAGAGCATGTCTCCTGTTTCATCTCCCTTCATACTGCAACTATCCGGTCGTGTAGTCTTGACAGTGCTTGCTTGACTACTCGCTCGGCCAGTTCTATGGGCAAAACGAAACTTACCTTGTTTAGGACATTGTTGTGGAACCTACCAGGATACCGTCCGGCCCAAGGCATGCTATCATTGGCTAAAGTCATGATAGACGATCAGCGTATCGACCTGCCCCTGTTCATACTCAGTTCAGCTAGCTGTTTCAGGAAACCACTGTGGAGTCAACAAGGATACCGTCCGGTCCACGCCCTCCTTTCATTGGTTTGAGCTCTAGACCAAGCGACCAGGGTGTAACGATATTTCGTAAGCAGCCTCTGAGCTCAGGCCATGCTTTCGTCTCGACACCGAGTTAGATGCTTTCTTTTCCCGTGACTTTTAGCCAACGATGAATAAAAAATGGCTCTATGGAGAATGATCAATTAATTGCTTTATTCTCTATCGTTTTATATACATATCGCTAGATGCATCGTTGTGGTTAAATTTTAACAAAATAAAATGCCTCTGTCGACTGCCCGCGCGAATTCCACTAAGACCCCCCAAGGACCCAAGCCTGGGGGGAGCCCGATTCGCATGTCCTATATGTAGGTCTAGGTACACGTTGGCCTTAGTCATCGCCGCGCTGATAAGATAACGTTCTAGCAACCCACTTCTCAACACGCCCCGCCCTCATCATTCAATCCAAACCCAAACACACGATCACCATCATCACAGCGCAGCGCATCGCTTTCCCACGCGCGTGCACTCCAAGCATGGACGATACGCATCATCCATCACCCGAATCATCACCAAAGGCGCCTCTTTCTCATCCCGTCAAGTCTCATCGAAGGATCACCCCGCCCGAGCGCAATTCTCGGTCTCTGCCTTCGCCTCCAGCCTCGGACGAACGCAAACGGGCCTCGACCGCTACCGCTGATGAACTACCCCAAAGGCTTGTCGAGTTCAAGCGCAAGTGTAAGACTGGCGACTACTCGCCGCTGACGAATTTTCACCTTAGCAAGGCTGATTACACCCGCCTCCGCGACAAGATCCAGGCTACCTTTCGACGCTTCGATTACAACCCTCGACGTCAACTTGTCAGCTTTCGCATGCCTTCCGCGCTCCACGACTTATTCATTTCATTCTTTGGAAGCGCTATCTTCAATGAAATTCGCGAAATCGGACGCCAGAACCGACAAGCTCGCGCCTTCACCGAGAGCATCGACAATGCTTTGTCCTCCCGTGTTCTTCTGATCGATGGCGAAGAACAATGGGAACAACAACCGGATGCGCAGTTCGAGCATCACGAAGCCCGATACCCGGGCGTAGTTGTCGAGGTTGCATTGACTCAAGACGCGAAGGAGTTGCGACGGATTGCCAGACGGTACATCTATTATACCGATGGACAGATCAAAGTAGTTCTTGGCATTGATCTCAATGAAGACAAAGAGTCCACCATATCAGTGTGGAAGCCCACGTTCAGCCCAGCACAAAATGGTGTTGGAGTGGATATGGACATTGAGCAAGTTGTTCAGCCACAGGTATATCTTGTGTTCTTTCAACACCGTACGTGAAAGGAACAAGCTGACAGATTTAGCCGTTTCGAGACGCCAACAAGAACCCTGTAAACGGTGCCTTGACATTACACCTTCACGACTTTGCGCCTGACAATCTATGTCAAGGCTGCCCCAACATCCCCTTCTCAATCCCATACCGCGACATGTCAGACATGATGGCTAAGGCCGAACGGCGCAAACTGCTACGAGAACGAAAGGAGGTGCCGGAGCCCTCAATCCGCGTTGTTAACAAGCGACGCTATTCAGAAAGCTCAGAGGACCAGATGGCGGAAGAGGATGAGAAGCGATACTCCGATGAGGCAGACGATGCGAATGACAAGGAGGATCGTGACGACGGAGCTTACAAGCCCCCCAAGAATCTTGAAAACATGACTTGTGAGCCTCGCAAGAAGCGTGCTCAAGGACCGAGCCGGGGTGATTGTTCTTGATTTTTTTTTGGATTGCACTGGTGTTCTGGACAGATCATGAGTTCTAGATGATTAGCAAGGGAGTTGGATGATACCCTACTCAAGAATTATCAGTAGAAACGCGTTGCGTTTCCTGTTTTGACCAACCATCGTCTAGTATCTTTGCCCCATATTTTCCTCGATGGAAACGCACTTGCAATTAGAAAACCTAAAACACGAAACGCGTCGCGTTTCCGTCGGCTGACCCTTGTCGAGTTGAACAGTTTGACTACAGACCCTTCATTAGCGTGGTTTTGTTTTGTATGTGTTTTCCATTGAACTCAGACTTGTATTCGCCACGCAGCTAGGATAGCACAAGACACAAACCTACAACTAACGTTGAAGAGGGACTACTGGGTATTGGTAGCGGCAGTTGGGCGTTCCACGTGGGAACATCCACTGCGTCTTTAGGCAAGGCGCCTTTGAATCGAAATGTTGCATGTTTTGGTTGGTACTTCAAGTCCGTTTTCAGCTCAAACAGTCCATTTTTGTGACATCTTGTAAAGCTCGAAAGAAAATTAGAGTGCCCTAGTATATATACCCAAGTACTTTCAAAAATATACTCATACAACAAGGACACGGACTGTACACTAGTAGCTTATGCCATGGCAGCTTTTCCCGACGATATATGGCGTAACGTTGTCAAGTACTTACAATACAATACAATACAATTTATTACGCCCGGCGGCCTGTTCTGACCGAAAGGGCACTAGTTGCTAATGCTTACATACAACGCCTGCTTTTCGTCCTCGTTTCCCCAAGCCCATGCTGTGCCACACATTGCTCAATTTGTGTCCGCATTTTCCTAAAGCCCATACTGAACCTTGGTTTCACACCATCAATCTGAATTTCATGTCCTCAAGCCCATATAGCGCCTGCTCCTTGATTGCTCTCATCCTTTCTGTTCTGTTGTTCTCTGCGTTCTCCCGTGATTCAACAACATTGCTAGCGAACTAGCTTGAAGGCGATTCTTCAAGTGTTTAGCGTCCTATCTACGGCGGCTAAAGCGATGTTCGCTTTCATGACACGGAGTGTTTAATGTAGGGTGTAGGTAAGTTAGTAAGGATAAACAAGTAGCGTCTTCACAATCTGGCTTCAATACTGTGTGTCGAGTCGGCCTGTGGCTATCGCAAATCGTATAGTTGCATGGACTGCCTGCATGTTTAGCGTCCATTTGGCGTCATCCGATGGTGACTTTCCCCCCAAGTAGAACGAGAGGTTTCCTCTTAGTGTCTCAGTACACTGTAGCATCTCAGTCCTATGCGCTGTCCATTTTGTGCACCGAAAGAGAAAATGCTCGACAGTCTCCGCTGCTCGTCCGCATGCGCATTCCTGCGACGGTGCTACTCGGATCCGAAAGAGGTACCCATTCAGTCTGGCCATGCCTGTCCTCAGTTGTGCTAGTACGCTAGCTTCTCTCCGTGATAAGCCATCGTAGAGTAGTCGAGTATGCTTGCCTGGGAGTGCTGCATCAACTCTCTTCGAAAACTTCCCGATATTATCTGGTAGCTGTTTACTAGTCCGCTGACTCGATCGAGCTATGTTCAGGGTCGTCGATCGCATCCTGGGAAACTTCAGGACCGGGATGGCACCTTCTCGCGTTACACTTCGCGCCTCTTCTTTAGCTATTTTCAGGAGTCTATGTTCAGCACTGGTGGGCATCGATATGACAGTCACCATATTGCCCTTGGCCTTCAGCGCGTCGATAGAGTCGTATATGCACCCAACATACTCTTGACCGGATTGCTGGCGAGGGTTTCGGACCGTCAGCACGACGGCTCTGTTGCTCGTTAACAATGCCACGCTTCGGTATTCGAGGTCGGGTAAGTGTCTTAAAGCATATGCCATCGCCGCCAGTTCTCCGGAAAACGGGTTCTGCTCCGTTCTCATGCCGAGTGTGAAGGAGAAGCGCTCAAGCTTCGGTCCTCCTCGCACCGAGGCAGGGATCTCGATGACCCCGCCGACTCCAACTACCCCGTTCCGTGCTGAGCTGCTCACTGCGGTGCGTACCGCCCATCCTAGATCTGCTTGCGTTGTTCCCGAACTGTCCCCATCATCCACTACAGTCTGCACCCGTTCTACCCAAGGTGCTACTGTGAAAGGGTTGATCGTTTCTACCGTAGTCATCTATGGATGGCTCGGACATTGTAGCAAAACGAGCACCCATCAAGGATCGTTGGTCAGTTCGTAGGTAACTGTCTCGATCGCATGCTTGGAAATCGATCGTATAGATCGATTTCCAGCTTTGAACGATCGATTTAAATCGATCGTCACCTTCAGTTGATCGATATCAATCGATCACTAGTCGATCGGTTATCATATCGATCGATTTCAAGCCCTAAACGATCGATTTGTATCGAGCATCACCACCGCTCGATCGATATCGATCAACTGAGGGCGACAATCGATCGATCTAGCAATCGATATCGATCGATGACCAATTAGATCAGTTCTGGGTTTCGCTATCCCTATCTACCCTTATCCTGCCTACCAGTTGAAGAACTTGCCTCCAATTCTCGCCTTCAAGTAGACTAAGAGGAAGAGTCGGCCGGTAGATGCCGGCTTTGCTCCAGGATCGAAGACACTGGGACATGCCCACAATATGCCGTCGTAAACGTGACCTCAGTGGTGTTATCATCCTCCCACAACTGCTAAAGTCTCTCTCCGTTTCTGCCGAGGATGATGGGATAGTAAGAAAGTCAACGGCC
>ONZP01000258.1:0-12873 GCA_900312805.1 Fusarium torulosum
GCTTATATAGTGTACTCGCTTATAAGATATGTTATAGCCCTATTCTTATTTCGTCCTAGCCGCTATTAAAGATTTAAGAAGTTAAAGTAGACCCTCTATTCTTATTACTAATATAAGTTACTAAATAACTACCCGGAAGTAATAATCTGCTTTTAGTATTGCCAAACAAAAGGGAGAGGAGAGAATAATAAAGATCCTAATTAACGGAAGGAAAGTAAGGAGACTATTAACCGAGGTTGCCTCTATATAAGTTTAAAGAGAGTAGGCTAAATATCTAAGTCTATACATTAACTATAGCTACCAATCACAAGAAGTCAGGTTCTACCGTCTTTGACCGCTAAAGTAAAGACTAAGGAATATAAGATTAGTAGCTTAGTACTTTAAATCTTTCCTGTCTCCTTCCTTAAGTAATAAATTCTTAACTGCCTCACGACTTATTATTATCGCCATGATGGTCCGAATAAAGACGAGAGCCCGAACATATAATGATAGATTTCCTAATGGCTCACCCCAAATTCCTCTACCAACTAGAGGCACATTTACACCTAACAATCGCATATTCACTGATCATAATGGCAAACAAGCCTTAATGTCATGGGAGAGCACATCCGCCAATCCTGTCTTGCCTCCTCTTCCTTGCTGAGTATTCTATGTAACCCACCCATATAAACCTTCCGACTTTAATGGCTGTGCATTTTATAACAGGCTAGAGGATGAGGAGGGCTGTGGTGCAGGATCCCACTTTCGATATGAGTTCTTCTTCCTTCCTGGTGCCACAGCAGAAGAATGCCATGCGCACTATATCGCCGAGATAAAGCCTCGAGGTACTATCTGGGATTCAATTCTTAGAGTTACAACAGCCGTGGAACGTAAGGAACAAGGAAACAGTATAATCGAGGGTGGTGCACAGGAAATTCAAGACTCGTCTTCCAATCAAGATACTACTGGGAACGGTCAACTTCCTGGCTTGGTTGTGCCAGAGTTCCATGATCTATTCCTATACCGCAACTGGCTTTTCATTTATGCTGATGCAAATCCTGATTGCAGCGGTCCTGAGGGCCAGAACCGTGAGATGTATCTTGTTGAGTTCGATCCCATTCCTCAAGATATGGAAGAGGGCGATACATTCGACCCCATGGACCATCCCGTCTACTCAAAACGGGTTAAAGCTAGGGGAGAAGATGGGTCTGAGGGGGGCATAACTGGCTGGATGGACTTGAGGAAGAGCTCGTAGTGGCAGGAAGAGGCTATTGGCGCGACTAATAATGCTCTGAAGCTGGGATGGAAGTCTTGGTAGGGTAAGAAAAGTGCATTATGTTTAATTACCGGCTTTTTTAGTTGTTTATATATATTAGATTGATAATACGTATATATGACTGGGCTTAAGTTACTATTGCTCTTTGGTCTGTGTGGGGACGTATTCTTAATACTTCATTGTGGTTTATTTGGATAGCTAGATATTTATTTCAATAGTATTACCAGACTTAAGATGAATCACTACTTCTATAAGCTCTTTACTATCTAAGGTCCAGCAATGCAGGCCCATGTATCCGGCCACAGGTTACTACAATCGCTCTTCACAGCAGGGTTCCACTTGTAAAACTGTGCTAGGGTAATCTTATTATAACTCAAGATTCCCTGGCAAGTTGTCGTAGACTTAACTGGATGCCACTTGGTGCATTTCTCAGTCATACCTGGCTGTATGGGCGTAGGAGTAGGGACACCGCTGGTTGGTTTGGTAGTTGTTGGGTCTGGGGTTACTCCTCCAATTACCCCCACACAAACCGAGTTACCTAGTCCGAGGTTGGTACACCCTGAGTTGATGCCGGTATTCCACTTAAGAAGGTTGGCCGTTGTGATCTTGTTATAGTCCACAATGCCCTGGCATGTTGTAGTACTCTTTATGATATGGAACTTGTTGCAATTAGAAACCATACCAGGCTGAGCAGGCGTGGGCGTCGAAATTCCGTTGGCCGTAGTGGTTGGATTTGTTGTTACTGATTGAGAGGTTGTTTCGATAATACCAGCACAGGTATAAGCCCCCAGCACCAAATTAGAACAGTCAGGCTTGACCTGGGGGTTCCACTTGTAGAAATCGGAAAGGGAAATCCTATGATAGTTCGCGATGCCCTGACAGGTCGTTGTACTGCTTACGATGTGGAACTTATTGCAATTAGAGACCATGCCAGACTGGATGGGCCCGGGAGTGGAGACACCGTTACTAGCAGTGGCGGGCGTTGTCTTTGTGGTCTCTAGTAGACTTTCGTCAGGTTCGCCAGTGAAAGTATTAACCTTTTGGTAAGCAGCCATGCAGTAGCTGTACTTCTCTTCAAAAGCACAGAGTGAGGAAGTTGTGTTAAGAGAGGGGTTCCTGGATGAGTGTATGTCAATATATATACGTATTTTATCAGGATTATTAATTAGCTCTTACCAGTTTTTCAGCTCATCAAGGGAAATTTCCCACATGTCGGCGATTCGCTGGCATGCCGAGAAAGCAAAGCCCCAACTCATGTCTACCTGTAAATCCGACCCATCAATGAATATTGTACAGTCCCTCCTTGTCCCTTTAGCTCTAGGCAGGTTTGTAGGTACACTGGTGATGACTGGTGCGGTGAAGGTAGCCTTGGGCAAGTCGTTGAAGTTGATGTTGGGGACAGCAGTAGTGGGATCGACGTAGTCAGGATGGCCAGGATACATATCGATGGGCCCAAGGGGTGAAACACAGTAAGACTCTTTGGCGAAGAGGTTGGTACACTCTTTGTTTACTCCCTGGTTCAAGAAGAGAAAATCTGGGAGTGGGATGCTGAATTTCATAATGACCTGGTTACAATAGTCCCCAACTTCAACAGAATAGTATAGGGCACAGTTCTTGTTCGTTCTATCGGCAATGTTGGAGGGTACTGGGGCCGCTGTGGCACCTGGTGGTTTGCTAGTGATAGTCCGCGTGATAGGTTTATAGTCATTGTCATCATGAGGCTCAAGGCAGATTGTATGGCCTACCGATAAGGATAGCCGGCTGCATGACTGTCCAAGAACGGGGTTCCCTTATGAAAACAAAGCGTTAGACAGTGTTTCTCCTTTTGAGTGGAGGAATGGGTAAAGCATCACTTACATGTATATAGCTGAACTAGACTGATCTTTGCTGCAGCGGCTATACTTTGGCATGTATCGCCCGATTGAATAGTGTAGGTCTTGCATTTGTTCTTGATGCAAATTGTTTTGCCCGCACTCGGAAATCCATGGCAGAATGACTGGAGACCGTTGTCGTATAGCATCCACGATGTGGCAACATTATTGGCCTTTGATATTGAAGCGCAACTATCTCCGGCCTTAATTGTATACACATCGCCAGAGCACGGTTCGGGTATGGGAGTGGTGGTGGTGGTTAAGGGACTAATCGTGACAATGGTTAAGCAAACGTTTCGTGAGAAGAAGTTGTTCTGAGAATTAATTACTTACTTATCAGTCACTGTGGTCTTTAGTGGAAAGCCAGCCTTGGAGCAGCTCTTGGTTAAACTGATGTAAGCCTGCTGTAGAACGTAGCCGTTGGAGTAAGAGGTGCCGGCCTGAAATTGAAAGGGCTTAATAATGCAGTTGTCGCACATGTTGACAGTGGGCGTGATGCTGGCTGTTCTGCCTGTTAAAAACAATAACATGAACATCTCTTGTCATGGGAGCCATCTTCGTACCTTTAACAGGGCCACCGGCGAGAGGCTTATTGTCGGGAGAGTTCTCGAAAGCCCAGACATTACACCATCTATCACCGTCCCTAATGCAAGTCCTGGTAAAGTGATAGTAAAGGTCGGTAGCCACAACCGAAATGTGAACGGGGTCACTACCAAGCTCATACTCGACAACATCTCCCACGCCACATGCCTTTTGCAAACTGGCCTCAAAATTGGCTAGCGAGGTTCGGCAAGCACTGGTACAGGCCTCCTGGAGAGAGGCAAGTGGAACAGGTTCTCTCTCAAAGAAACTGCCTACCTGCGAAGGACACTCGAGATCAACCACCAGAGCAGCGTTGCAGCTATCAGAAAGAGAATCAGAAGGTAATGCATTGGGGGAGATGTACTGCCAGGCGGAAGCTGGACTGGCCATCACAGCCAGATGCGAAAAAAGGAGGAGCCACTTCATGGAATTGAGTTTGCAAGTCTGATAAGCGAACGGCGGCTGTGAAAGGAACGCAGCTGAGAAGGAGAGAAATGGGAATGATATTCAGCCAATATATGCCAGACATGAAGAGGGAAGTCCCAGGCACGGACAGCCATGGAGACACGGACGGAAGGTCTGCTCCATCTGACGACAAAAAAACCCGAAGTTGTATTTTCGAATTGACCATTAGAGCTCGGAAATTGCACAACACTATGCCGTTATTCGAGAAATGACCCTCACCGCTCTACTAGCGTATGGTATGCTTGAGTAATGAGGCCGAGTGATGACTATCTTGGCG
The DNA here is from genome assembly GCA_900312805.1 of Fusarium torulosum. Classification (NCBI taxonomy): domain Eukaryota; kingdom Fungi; phylum Ascomycota; class Sordariomycetes; order Hypocreales; family Nectriaceae; genus Fusarium; species Fusarium torulosum. The sequence continues at coordinate 4,451 of ONZP01000258.1, forward strand.
GGTTTTAGCTGTTAAGTGTTGGTTGTTGGTTGTTGGTTGAACATTTTTCTCATGATCCCTGTTAGCCACTGCAAGCCTGATCCCATAACCAACAGACAACAACAAGGATAGAAGAAATAACATTACGATTACGTAAATACAAATTGACTTCCAGTGGCATTCCTACTGATATGGAAAGGGTTACAGTCAGATTTATAACTTGTTATAATTGTATGACTTCTGTTTTCTCATTTTTAACTGGGGAAGAAACAGGTAGCGCATAGGCCAAAGGGACATCTTCTTGACCCCCATACCTGTACCCACCCCGCGACTCATTTAAATCTTAACATACGGAGCAAACCCAGGGACCCCTATCTCGGACGTGACCGTCGATCCACTCCTGAATCCACTCGCTAACCAGTCCCTGTCCGTTTCTTCAGCCGCTGCGCTCAGGATCTAATGGCAACCATTTATTCGTCCGCTGTTATTCTCCAATGGCCTATTAAAAGTACCTTCGGACTCAACCTTGGGTTAGGCCCAGAAACTATGCTCACAGGTGTTATCGCTCTTTTCCGATATTTCATTCCATTCATCTAAATCTCTGAGACTTACAGTCAAACAGTACGAGCATGGGACCGAGGACTCTTATATTTTCCTTACTGGCGATCCTGTCCGTGCCAGTCTGGAGCCATCCTCACCAAAGTCATCACCGTCATCACCATTACCTCCATGAATCCCATCTCAAAACTCGGGATTCGGGTGGACAACTCGTTTGCCCTCCTGTTCCAAACAAGCTTTTCACAGGCGCGGATCTCCTTGCAAAAGTGAGATATGCGGATCGCAGTACCTGTGATGCCAAGCTCGAGGCCAGATCAAGCCTAGCTACAAGGGCCGACTCTGCCATCGTTGCAGATCCCAACGACCCTTACTCATGTTCTGAGCAGAAGCCCTGCGCCAATGGTGCTTGTTGTTCCAAAGCTGGTGTTTGCAACTATGGACCCGAGGCCTGTGGTACCAATGGCAAGTCGCCCAACGACAAGTGCTGGAGCAATTGCGATGCACATGCCGAGTGTGGTCGTTATGCCAAGATTCCCGGTCAGAAGTGCCCTCTCAATGTTTGCTGCAGTCGCTATGGGTTCTGTGGTATGACCAAGGACTTTTGCAAAGTAACAAGCAAGAAGGAGGAGAGCTGCCAAAGCAACTGCGCCCAGCCGGGTTCAGGAGGCTCCAAAGGCGATGTCCAGAAACGCGTCATTGGATACTATGAGGCGTGGAATTACAAGAAGAAATGCATTGGTATGAGCATGGAAGACATTCCTGTTGACGGCCTAACCCATATCTACTATTCATTTGGCTACATCCAGCCCAAGACCTTTAAGATTGTTCCCATGCAGGACGAAAAAGACGGAAGTCTCACAACAGAGACTTTCGCCGAGTTTACTGCCCTCAAGCGCAAGAATCCTTCGCTCAGAGCCGTCATTGCTCTCGGTGGCTGGACATTCAACGATAATCACACCATCTGGCAGCCTGTATTTAGCGATCTTTCTTCCACTAGCGCAAAGCGAGCCACCTTTGTTAGCGAACTTGTCAAGTTCATGGATCGCTATGGGTTTGATGGTGTTGACATCGACTGGGAATATCCCGGCGCTAGTGACCGAGGCGGTAAGCCAGACGATGGCGAGAACCTCACCAAGCTCTTCAAAGAAATCCGCGTAGGGTTCGACAAGATGTCTGGTAGACATAAGGAGATTTCCTTCACTGCTCCAACGAGTTACTGGTATATGCGCCACTTCGATATCACAGCGTCCGCAAAGGCTGTTGACTATATTAACGTCATGTCCTATGATCTCCATGGAATCTGGGACGCTGACAACCCTATTGGCTCTCAAGTCTTAGCACATTCCAACTTGACTGAGATCGATCTTGCTTTAGATCTCTTCTGGAGAAACAAAGTCGACCCATCCAAAATCAACATGGGCATTGGCTTTTATGGAAGGTCATTCCAGCTGGCCAACCCAGCTTGTCATAAGCCTGGTTGCCTTTACCTGGGCGGTGCAAAAAAAGGACCTTGTACCGGTAATTCAGGTACCTTGTCGTATTTTGAGATCATGGACATCATCGAAAAATACGACTTGACCCCATACTGGGACAAGGACGCCGCCGTCAAGTATGTCACGTGGGGAGGCGACCAGTGGGTATCGTATGATGACAAGGACACCATCCAGCAGAAGATTGAGTTTGCCAATGCGCTGGGCTTGGGGGGACTTCTCATCTGGGCCATTGATCTGGATAACCAGCGACTTGACGCCCTGGCAGCTGTTCTGCACCCCAAGGGCTTTAGCGCACACAAAGACCGCTCGACTAAGAATCCGTGGGTGGAGCTCGGAGAGGGCCACTGTACTGTTAACGACTGCGGTACAACTGGCTGCAAGTCTGGATGGATTGAGGTTGATCAGTCTCCTTGTGATCGCTTGGCTGGTAAAAAGACCAGCATTTGCTGTCCCTTTGCATCAGCTCCTGATGCCGACAAGTGGTGAGTACCATCCATACTAACCCACCATACTTACTGACGCTATTCAAGCACCTGGAGAGGCGGCGAAAATGATGGCGTTCTTTGCAACGGTCAGTGTCACGAGGGCGAGGTTGCTCTAGCTTCTAGCCAGCAAGCCGGAGGTGGCAACGTCTGCACTGATGGTCGGAAATTTCTATGCTGCAAGGCGGAAGCTCAAGTGCCGGAATGTCGCTGGACAGGCTGTAACGAAAAGTGCTACTCCTCAGAGAACGAGCTGACGTGGAAGAATGGAAATTGCAGAGGCAAAGACCAAAAGAAATTTTGCTGCAGCAAGGAGCAGACGTGGAAAAACTGTAAGTGGCATGGAAAGCCTGGAAACTGCTTCGACAACCACTGCGATACCGGCTGGCAGGTGGCTCTGACTACATCTCATGGAGGCGAAGGCGAGGACTGCGGATGGGCATCGAAGCGGCAGAGAACCTATTGCTGCGATCCTCCTAAAGGAGAGTCACCCTTCCTTCCCGTACCTCTGGAGTACCTGTTTCCCGATCCTCCCAGCGAGAAAGACGCAGAGTCAGACTTTCAGCTCAAGGTTGATAGCACTTGGGGTGGAGCAGAGGATCTACCTTTTGTCGAGACTCCTGAGCAGTCTGCGTTTGGCTTCATCATCATGACGAGTCCCGACGAACTTCAGACTAGTCTGAGCAAACGTGATGGATCTCACTGGGAGGTTTTTGACTGCAACGACTCTGTTTCAGAGGGTGAGCACACTGTTCGCATGGTGTGTACCGACCGTGGCGATACCTCCAACTGTGGCAACATCTACCTTGGCCATGGGGCTCCTGGAACCATTGTCGAAATGCCCGAGGGCTGTGGCCCAGGTAAATACGCTGTTGTGAAGGAGCTGTCTCACAGCAAGAACCAGAGTATTCCACAACATATCTACCGTCGCGGAATTGACGATTCTGAGCCTGTTCTTGATCTGACCTTTGACTATGATTTCAGGCGTGTTCCTCGCGACCTTGGAGACACCCAAATTCGCCTCGACTACAGCAACGAGAACAGCTACTGGAACACTATTGTGGATAAAGCGGCGGACTCCAAGAAGAGGTCGTTCAAGAGATCGGTCAGGAGAAGTCTCCAGGACGTAGGTGGTAGCCATAAGCGCTGGCTCGAAGAAGAGTGGCGCGAGGATGTGCATCAAGGTGCTTTGTCAAATGGTGATATTCACAAGCGCTGGTTTGGTGAGACGGCGCTAGACTGGCTCAAGGCCATGTTTGACGGTGTCACAAACACCCAGAAGCTCGAACACAGATATAGTGAGGACTTTATTCTTGACATTATCGACCAAGACTTTACCTGTCCCAATGTGGATGGCAAACTGAAAGTTTATGCTGAGATGTCGGTTAATGCCAATGTCAACTATGGCTTCACTATGATCGGCAAGCTTGGCGGGTCTTATGGCATCGACATTTCCGACTCGTATCTCTACTACCGCACCGGCGGTAACGTCGAGGCGAAGTTTGTGATTGATGCTGCCGTCACAGCTCACTTTGACACAGGCGATGTACTTATGTTCAGTGCTGACACCTTTGGAGCGGCGTTTACGGTGCCAGGTATCGTTACGGTCGGTCCCAACTTCAAGCTCTACGGTCAGCTGGAAGGTAAGGCAACGCTCGGCGTCGACTTCGAGACCCAGGTCAAGCTCGCTGAATGGGACATCTATCAGACCTTTCCAGTCGTTGACAAAAACTGGGAGCCCGGGACTTTTGAACCTGCAGATAAATCGGGCAAACAGGCTCTGGAGCCTGAGTTCGAGTATGGAGTCGCGGTGAGCGGACATCTATCTGCCCACGTGAAGCCCACCATTACCTTTGGCATCGACTGGAATAAAAAGTTTGCGTCTATCGACTCCTGTTCCGTCAACCTGGTTGCTGATGGTCATGTCACCTTCCACGCCGAAGCTGAGGCTGGCGGCAGGGCTAACCGCTTCTGCTACGGCGTCGACGTTGGGGCTGACCTATACGCGACTATCGAGGCACCAAAGATGTTTTCGTGGGCACTTCCCACATCTCCATTTATGCTCACCGAAGTCAACGATGTTACTATCTTTCCTAGTGGCTTGAAGAATGAAGCCTGTGCTTCGCCTTCGAGTAAGACAACCCGCCGTCGAGATACCACTTTCCGCCCAAGTCGCAACAACAACACATCCTCGCTTTCCAAGCGTGCCACGAGATATGGGCCTCTTATACCTAAGCTTGAAGGTCTTTTTTGCGCCGGCGAGGTTGACTTTGATGGAATTCCTCCATGTGATGCGTGCGGAAGCGATAGCAAAACGGGTCATAACGATGCTCTTCAAAAGAGGGAGGAGGAGATCTGCTGGCTCGACCCGTATGCCACGAAGAAGAACACATGCCCTACCGATTCCGTCTCCTCAAATGCTCAACGCTCTCTGCGTGATAGAAGTGTACTTGAGCCACGAGAGCAAAAGAATCCAACATATTGGGCACACGCGGGGGGCTCAATAGACTTACATTTCCCTACCTACCCGAGCTGTGGTGTTGCTAGGGGTGACTCAAAAATCAAAAAGTGGTACGGATATCCAAAGAAGCAACCAAAAGCAACCCCGTGTGAAGCTACATTGAAACCGCTGAGGGGGGACAAGGTTAATATGCGTGAATTCGTCAGTAAGTCAACTTCCACTTCTTCCCACCTTATCATACAGATTTAATAACATGTACCATATAGCCGAGCATATTTATGAAGCACAACTCCTGAGAGAATTCTTCGATTGGATGGTCGGAGATAAAAGATCCGGAAGCAGACCATTTCCAGTTGGTTATACCCGCCCCGACCGAAATTGGATATCTGAGGTCCTATTTGATGGAATAGCAACTACACAACCAAACAGATTATTCAAGGCCAGTACCTGGACCTGGCATATCTGGGATGAGATGGCCGCAGGTCTTGGTAGCGACAATCACCCTCATCTCCTAGTCTTGGCTGATGCGGGGATGAATGGTAGGAAGGCAAAGCTATTCACTCTTAGTGATATCTCTCCAATGGTTGAGATCAATCAGAATCAGTTAACACGCAGGTCTCACCGCAACGTATGTAATCCTGATTGTTATGGCAAAGTAGATTACTGACCTCTCACAGTATGCAGGTGTCTTCCAGTTCATGAACGACCAGGATGTATGGGAAAAGTTTGTTGAGTCATCTCAACACATGGAATCGGTCCTGGCAGAATTTGATCAAGAGTACCCATGGACATCATCAAAGCATATCAACATCGGACAACCAGGAGTGCCTACTCGATCAAGAGGCGAGCCCAAGGCTGGACTGCGTGATCTCTACTGCTTCTGGCTTGAAACCCGCTTAACCGAGATCGAAGATACAGGAAGAAATTGGGTTAGAGCAGCTACAGCTAACTATAGGTCCGCATTCGGCCTGGAACCCGACGGGAAGAAGTGGTTGGATAATGTATTGAAACCACAGGGCCTAATCTCGGAGTCGAAACTTAAGTTCCCAGCGGCATCAACAAGACCTATTCACAGGAGCCCAAATCCCTCACAACCAGATATCTGGACTGCAAGTAACTTTCGAGACTTATGGGAGCTGGGCGCTGCTGGCCCTTTCTAGACAGTTAAGTGGAGATGCTATTAAGTAGATCTTTTTTCCCACATAACTCATATTAAGAATAGATTACTAAACTTCTGCTTAACCTATATGCTAGCTGATCCATAATGGTTGATGCCTTGTGATATTTGCCTAAGACGAAATAGCTACTGGCTAAATATATCTTTCTGAATCTATTGCCAAGCCTCCCAGCCAAGCGTTTTAGCCTGATTGGTAGCATTAGTAGCTTCTGATACCCAAAGGTCATTCTTTCGATCCTGTATCCAGTCACGAAGATCTTCCTCACTCCCCTCTTCATCTATCAACTTCATATGCTTTGTGTAGATAGGTTGTTCAGTTGGATCCCATCTAACCACTTCACCCTCCCCTCTTTCAATAGGCATCGGATCAAATTTGACGAGGCAGACATTACGGCCTGGATGAGGACCGGATTGAATATCTGAGTTTGCGTCAAGATACAAAAAGAGGCATTGACGGTAGTTAGTGTAGAACCAATCCTCCTTATGTTTCGGCCAGGGTAAACCTGGAAGTCCTTGGTCGTTTGTAATCTCGGGTTGAGTCTCATCATTATCCCCATCAGAAGATGATTCTTGAGCTGAACTGTCAGCTCCTTCATCCTCTTCCTCCTTGGTGTCCTTTGTGGCCATCCTCACATGACGCACCTGGCGCCACATGGTGCCTCGAGCAGCTATCTCACCACGGTAGTGCGCGACACACTGTTCGGGGGTAGCACCAGGTAAAAAGAAGAACTCGTATCTGGGGCCGGCGGCGCTATAGAGATCCCTCCCATCCTCGAGATTGAGTTTGAATGCAGTTGCATTAAAGTCCCGTGGAGTCTCGCGGTTGACCAGATAGAACGCCCAAGAAGCTAAGGGAGGTATGCGTTGGCCTTCTTCTGCACCCCATGCCATAATGGCGTGGTTACCGGTGTGATCCTGGAAAGTGACTTGGTGCAATTTCCATCCACGAGAGCTAGGGGATTTGCCGCTGGTGGGCTTCCTTACGGTTTTTTTCATAGACGAAGCCATGCTGATCAGGGGTTGTATCAATATAAGTGAGGTGTTATTAATAGTAGGAGCGGGGTGATAAGAAAGAAGTATGATTTTAGACTGTGGGCTGTGGGAGGCCAGCTTTTTATACTGCGGCGCTTTGTCTTTAATAACCTAAATGTCTGTGGGGTCACTATGACATAATAACTAAACCGGAGCTATTATGTAATGATATGCAGGGTATTAAACGATAAAATTACCTCTTTATTGGCTGAAGGATAAGACGCAAGTGGATCAGGAGTTCCGCCAATTGTAGGCACTCAGACCAGATAAAAACTCTACATACTCTGGCAAGATGTCTTCCAGGGTATCTAGTACAATCCCAGGTTGTATAGGGGCAGAAAGAAAACCTGTTGTGTTCCAGTTGATACAATTCCTTCTCTTCGATATATGCGATTAATCTGTCTTAGCGACACATCAGATTGAGGATGAGATAACTCGCATAATGTCACGACGACAACGCCAAGGCTTTGCAGTCTCGTTAACCCAATCAAAGTGTACTGAGTCTAATGCTGCATCTTTCCTCCTCGATGACTTTGCCGGTAAGCCAGTCGTCCATCAGCAGCTCATTAACGCCACCCAATTACAAAAGCTAGCTGTTACCCTCGGTCGACCTAGTCTTGACGGCACAAATGTTTCCAAGCAAGCTACCGTTGTGGTTAAGAGATTGGGTGAGTCACTATAGAGACATGCAAGAGATTTCAATGGCAGTGAACCGTTGTTGATAGGTACCCACTTCATGTATGTAACCGATTGAGTCTAGCTGACCCAAGGGAACTCCTTGAATCGGCTGTATGATCTTTATTTGAAACTGACATTTATTATGGTAAGGCTCTGACGGTTATTGACTTAATCCCGGCGGGATGGGTGGTAGCGGTAATCCAGAGAAGTTGAAAACTTTTTTAGTTGCATAGCTTACAACTACCCTCTCAGCCCCGAGACAAGTCCTTGGTTCATCACCCATGCCATTGAAACAATCTGTTAAGTAAGTGCGGGAATTGAAAGGGTTAGGGTTAGGATAGGGTTAGTATTAACTATCTGAGCTATCTGCCTTAGGGTTAGGATAGGGTTAGTATTAACTATCTGAGCTATCTGCCTAGGTGTTTTATCCTAACTAAGATCTAGCTATAAGAGTGAGTGGAGAGGTAATATAAGAAGGAAAAAAGAAAAGAGATAACTAGGAAAAAGAGATAACTAGGAAAAAGAGATATAAAGAGGGTAAAAGAGACCTATAAGAGGTATAA
>ONZP01000259.1:0-14480 GCA_900312805.1 Fusarium torulosum
AATCCGCCCCTTACCAGCTTGTCTATGGGAGAGCGGACGGGATCCCGAGTTCTCTGATAGGTATGGTCGTATGTGCCTAAAAAGAGAGGGAATAGAGACTAAGTTCAGTTGTTGTTCGGATGTCAGCGGGCAGGGAACCGAACCTGAAATTGTTATACCATAGGATAAATAAGAGCAGATGTGTCATCCTCCTTGGATCCGAATCTAAGAACCTGAGTAGTCTAGAAAGATAAAGCTTTTATCAGAGTTACCTGTTTGTGTTTTCCTCGTGGGGACGTAGCTGTCCGAATGACTGGCTGAGAGTCCAAAGGTAGATGACCAGGCTCAACGCCTTTTTGCTTTCAAACCCGAGAAAAGTCTACGCGAGTCCTGCAGTTTGCAGGGCAATTGCATCAAGGTGAATTGATTGGGGCCACCTGTTTGCGCTTGAACGGTGCGGTAATACGCCTTCGACATTCGCCTAAAGCTTTTAGATCTCTGCATCGCCAGGGGATTGAGAATAATTGAGCGGGCAATGAATATGAGAATGATGTTGAGTCAAGTCACCATCCAATAGCGGGTTTAGCTCAGTTGGGAGAGCGTCAGACTGAAGTTAAACTTCAATCATTATCATTCGATATCTGAAGGTCATGTGTTCGATCCACATAAACCGCAACTTGTTCTTTTTGCCATCTGGACCGTATAGGTCCACTAATATTACTATCGCGTCTTGATTAATTCTAACAGAGTCCATTATCCCTGGACCCTGGTCTAGCGACGAGGCGCGATATTTTTTGTCAAGATTTCGATCAATAGTCTTAGTTCTAGTACGGCACCCATCGGGTTCAATGGTCCAGTTGCATACATATCTAAAACATGCGTAGTACAGTACATACAAGGAAGGTTTCAAAAGACCTGCTTGAGATATACAGAATACACATTCTTCTTTTTTTATCTATCACCGAAAACCTACACAACTCGTTCGGTCAAGAACCCCTCCTTGTTCTTGATTCCCCGCCAATGGTCACCCTCATCCGTGCCCTATCGCCCAGTTCAAGCCTTTGAGTTTGCTCGCAGCTTCTTCCAAAGCTTGTGCATGCGCTCCGCCTGGCCAGGTGTGAATCTCTGAGGACCGCAGTCTCTGTCTCTCGTTAGTGTCTCGACTCAAAGTCCCTTAGACTGGTAATACTCACGCGCCAACGTAGGTCATGATGTTGTCAACAGGATCCAGACCCGGCTTATCAGGACAAGTGTTGCGACCCTTTTCGGGGCATCTGTCACCTCCAGTAGGAGATCCCTCGTAAGGTGTATCATCGACAAAGTCTCCAGGGTACTCGCAGCCGTTTTCGAAGGTATGCTCCAACCCAAGCCAATGGCCGACCTCATGTACCGTCACGTAGTCATACTTGGGAGGAAGCTGGCCGGGCTCGTTGGATCGCAATATGCATCCGTCTTCGATCACATCTTGCTTCGTCGGGTTTGGAACGGGGAGTGCACATTTTCCATTCGGAATCATGTTTCTGATGAAGAAGAGGTTTAGGTCCTTGTAGCTTCCCTGACGGAGGGCAGGCCGGAACTCATCTTCATAGCCGGGATTTTCAGGGCCGTTATCGAGGTCTACCCAGGACTCGTTCACAATTCTGTTGATTTTGGCTACTTTGAATGAGAAGTTCCAGGGGTTGAAATACTTGCTCAGCATGTCGACCTGGCCTTGCACACTCTTGTCCTATCGAGAAAGTCAGTACGTGCATATCATATAGCTAGGGAAAGGCGTACGCTGAGGTAGTTGTCTTCTTCCTTCTCACTAGCTGAGATGACGTGGATGTATGTCTTGATCTCAACATTCTTCCTCTGCCCGCTGATATCCAAGCGTTCATTACGAAGATCCATGGAAAGAGCCTTCAAAGCCTGGCCGGAACCTGTGGTGCCACATGCTGTGAGGGCAGCAGCTGCAGCGTTGGCCAGAATGCCGAGAGCAAGAGTGGACTGGATGAACATTTTGATGTTGTTGCAAGATATCTGGTGAACTTCTAAATGTACAAACAATTATCCTCAGTCCCTATATGCCCTTCTTATATAAGTTGATTACCAGAATCCTTCGTACTGCGCCTCCCTCATCCGAACCGCCTAATTGGTTTGGCGTGTAAGAGGCCCCTGCGAAACCCCTCAATCGGACGATGTCAAGACCGCCATTGGCTCTGGGTAGTTGAGTGGGACAACTCTGGGATTGCCAAGATGCTGAGATTCCAAAAGCGGAATCATATCCACATCTCAGTGATTGCTGACTCGCTTGATTATTCCCAATTTGTGGACTAGATGGAAGAAGTTGTCGAAGGATCACGAACATTGCGTGGTTGCCTACCTATTTCACTCGAAGCGGAAAGAGGGGTACGCAATTGATAGAAAGGAATGGTAATACTCGGCGGGATTGAGTCCGATCAAAATCATTAGCACTTTCTTGACTGTTTATCAATGTTATGACAAGGTCTTCAAACCAAGGCTATAGTGATGCTGTGACGAAGACGACATCATCGTTCCAGGAATGATAATTCAGCTAGACACTCAGCAGAAGGTAAATTACAAAGCATGGCTATTGTCAAGAAGTCCGTTAAACATAGAGGCAGCTGTAATGAATGATTTTGGCAACATCAATGGGAGCAGGAGGGGTGTTTGCATGTATTTCACAGATTCAGCAATCAACTGGATTCCAAAGTACATAGCTGTTTATGCGGTGGACTGTGCAGAGCCTGTCCTCCTGCCACAACCCTGAACTCATCGAATTAAGTCCATCGAGTTCCAGATGCAAAGATGGTCACAACAGAGTGTCTTTCAATCAATGACAACCAAATCATCATTGCAGGAATATCTAAGTATGACTGGTGGCAGGCACGCCGTCGAAGCTTTCGTGGTCTTGGCATATGGCAATGGGAGTGATGCCAATACTTAGTTAACTTTAGAATAGTTCCTACGGTTTGCTAAGGTTAAACAAACGCAAGGATTCCTGTCCATTAACAATATCACCAAGAGATTAATATCAGGTCCGTAATGGTAAAGTAGTTATATCATCTACATGTCAATCCTTTCCAACACATCGCGAATAACGCTTCCATCTTCAGAAACAAAGAAATCCAACATCTATTTTTGCCACATGACTTCTTCCATCACTTATCCAACTTAAGCAGTATTGTAGTACATCTCAATCTTCTTGATCTTGAAAACAGCATTCTGCTTAGGAGGACCAGCACTCCAGCCCTTGTCGCCGTTGGACCAATTGTTCCAGATCCAGGGTCCAGGTACGTTGGGCACATCCTTCTTGGTAGACCACTGCTTGACGCCATCGACGTAGAAGGTGACCAGGTTCGCGGTCCAGTCAATTCGGTACTCGTGCTCGGTGGAGGTGGGGTTGGAGGGAGGGAGGACGGCCTTGTGCGAAGGCTCTCCGTCACCGTCGCGGTCTTGGTTGGTGAACCAAAGACGTCGGACACCACCGAAGTTAGACTGGGACTTGGGGTCTGAGAGCCACTCGATATCGGTCTCCTGGGCGTCAGACTGGTAGAAGAACATTCCTGCAAGTTGTTAGTCATGGCTAATTGAGTCGAGATTACTAGACGTACCGTTGCAAACACCTGCAGGTTCGCTTAGAATGGCGGTAGTTCGCACAGAGGCGTACTTGATGTTCTCCATCTCGGTGGCAACCTCAGCAGCCTTGTAGGGCTTGGCCTTCTGGCCACCAGGCACAGTAAGCTCAAGGTAGCCCTTGTTAAGCTTGACGCCAGAGGACTTGTAAATGTGGGTGTTTCCAACTTTGTATTCGCTGGCATAGAGGCCCTTGGGAAGGGTTTTGCCGTTGAAGGTCCAGACCCTTTTGTTGGCGAACTTGACATCGCGGCTCACAACATACTGGCCGTTCTCACGCGTAGGCACAGGGGATCGCTTGTTGCAAGCGACCTTGGGCGAGGGCGAAGCAGTCGCCAGGCCCAGGATGGCGACGGCGACGGAGAGGTAGGAAGTCAATTGCATGGTGAGGTTTGTATAAAGAGCGATATTCTTGGCTAGAGTCCTCCATCGTGACTTGGCGTGCAGTTTATATATAATAAACTTGCTTAATTTGAAGGATCGTAGGATTTGCGGATTGACTGACGTCTAGACCAAGCTGAGAGGAATGCCTCGCGCTGCTAATGTCGGGTTCGGCTTAGCGGTGGACATTTAGGCTGGAGCATTCCAGGGGTCCCATGTTCAGTAAGTTTTTCGAAGCATGCCAACGGGCATCGCGGGTATCTAAGCCCAGGTACTGCTCATTTCTAGCAGGCCAAAGCTCTGTGGCTGTGTCCTGAACATGTCTTTGGCGTCCTGTCTAATGGTCCCAATTATTTGGTCCGAGTGAGAGTCGTCGACGAAACAATAGAGACAAAGCCAGATCATTTCCCAGTGTAAGCGCTAGATCGTTATTGAAACATTGCAGCGTGGCGAAGGCGAGGGCGGGTCCCCTAATTTCCCCCCTTGCATAATTCCAATTGGGTGTTTTCTACGAGCTTGAAGAATGCAGTCCGAGGGGAATCCGAGCTCGCCTGCTCAGCTTTAGGTGCGAGATTCTAAGTGAAAGCGTGGCAAGGCTTGGAATGCGGCAGTATGTCTGCTGCTAGTGAGACTTGGTTGCAAATATATTACCGTTAATTAGGATCGTAGGCTTGTTCCGGGGTTAGATGAGACGGAATCCTTGGCAAGGATTTGCCGTTTATGGTGATCATCGGGTGTCTTTGACCTCAACAAAATGATCTCGAACGCTGCTATTTTCGCATTCTTGTACACGTCTTCTGCACTAAAAGAAGCCTAAGAGCTAAGAGGCGTTCAGTGCTGGCCCTGCATCGCTAGGCTCTGCGGAAGCCACCACCGACTACGGTAACCTTAAACCCAGGCTAGCCAAGGAGTCTCAAGCAAAAATGGCCTTGTAGTTCGCGCGTTGGTCTCAACGTTGAATGCCAGCTGCATACTCATCCTCCCATGACGCATGAGTGGGGATTATCGTCTTGCCTCAATTGCTTTCGGGCAAGTTTTCAATAAATTTCCAATCCTAATCCTTCGACAGCACCGTCCAGTATCCATCCATTTACATCCCACAACACACCCTAGAGGACTCAGCCTCTGCCGGAAATCCTTCAGTTGGACTGCCCATGGTATCATCCAGGGTCTGGAACTAAAATCGTCGTCGATCACTTTGCCGCCTTCTGTTTTGAGAGTGCAGTCTGAGAACTATTTGCATTTGGGGATCTGGGACAAGTGCTGGCAAAGTTTACATTCTTGTCCTGCCTACAAGCTTCCAAATAGGTTCTGTCCCCTTGCAAGAAGAAAAAAAGAAAAGAATATGTATGAAGTATGTGAAGCTTTCCAGACCACTACTTGCTTGACCAGTGTTATGTGAATTTCTGAGGTGCAACAATGGCTATAATGTCGGTGTTTCGTACAGCCATATCCTCGACCTGGTTGTCGTCAGGCAAGAGTCATATCTGGAAGCATTCAAATCACAATATCTCATAGAGTCGGTCTTGTTGTCGTCGCACTCATCGTGTTGTCCACATACGAGACACAAAGAATTCTATGGACGCATTCAGACGTCTTGGGATGATCCTTTGCTCAGTGATCGGTCAGCAAGAACTGAGTATTGTAATCAAAAGAAGTCACAATATGATCCAGTCGACTTCGACTAGTGAACGAAGAGATTTCGTCCTCCCTGGATCAATATAGCTGAAAGTGGTTTATGTGGATGAAGATAGCTCAAATGATGGCCGCCAGTACAGTTTTTCGCAAATTATACCGTTGATCATTATCTGTAACAGTTTCTACTCCTACAGTTGATGATTGGCAAAGATTTGTCTAATACATGATAATAGGGGCACTCAAGGAGCACAGTGGGCCTGATTTATTGTGTGGTTCTGAATCCTACTGAATCCGCTTGAACTCCTTTTGCTGGACTACTGAGATACCAACATGAATTACTCAGGTGCCGGGATGTCAACCCGCACCTCGGGCTTCTGTCCATAAACACTAAACCTACAACATAATCAGTATTCTCATCTCGCACCTCATTATGTAGAACTTACACATGTCCAACTGTCTGTGTTTTCGGATTCATCAGCACCTTCCTCATCTCCGCTGCAAAAAGTTGCATCTCCTCCGGACTCCAGCCCAGGATCTCGCACAGGGGCAGCTTAATAAACCCATCCAGGGCCTGGCTGAACGACAATCCGACGAACGTGCCCAGCTCCTTCTTCTTCTTGTCCTTTGGCCAGTGTCCAACGGGGATCTTGTGGGTCTGTAAGGTTACTTTGTTGAAGCCAGCGGTTTTGGCGAGCTTTTCGAGTTTGCGGTTGGAGAAGTCGAATGTTCGGCCAATCTTTTGGCCGACTTCGTTGAAGATGTTTGCCCAGCGGGTGTAGATGCTAGAATCCATTCTCAGTGTTTGAACATGTTGAACTAGGGGAGAGGTATACTGCTCGTCGTCCACATTCACATCAGGGCTTTGGGAAGTCATTTGGAGATCGGGTTCGATGTGCTGAAACCAGCCGCCAGGTTTGAGACACTTGTACACCTGACTGTACAGCTTATCCCAGTCATCTATGGAGCCTTGTAGATACCGAATGTGAATAAAGTCGAATGATTCAGATTCAAATGTCCATTCTTGCTGGGCATCGTCGATTTGGAACTCGAGATTTGGAGGGACGAAGTTTGGTTGGCTTGGCGTGATGTCTGTTGCTACAACCTTGGCGGATGGAAATTCATCTGCCATATTACTGAGACGTGTTAGTTGTGAACCTTGAACTCGTTGTTTAACTTACATCGCCCATATCCCGGTGCCGGTACCGATGTCTAAAATATTCTTAAAAGGTATAAGGACAAGCATTCTAAGTTGGGATCATGAGAAATACCTGGGGATTATCTCCAATGGGTGCGAGAAAGAGTTTGTCGTCAAGCATTAGTGTTAACCAATGGTGTCTACATCGAAGAATCAGTATGGCAACTGCATAAAAGTTCATAACATCAAACTTACATGAGATCAAGAGCTTCGAGTTGTTCCTCGTCATTGGGGGCCCTGGATCATCAGTGATATGCGCCTTCGGAGTATCAAGTCACTTGCCAGTGTCTTCCATATTTGGGATTGGCATACGCCCTGCCCTGGAAATATCGATGCTCGAAGATACTCGACGTGATAGACGCTGTTGACTCAGTGTCGCTGCATCTAAATCAGCAAGAACCCAACCTACCCTACCAAGATACGTACCTTTCAGCAGAGATATCACTCCCACTCTCATTCCCCAAATCCAGAGCAGGATCCTACTACCGTCAGTGTTGATCTATCTATACAAGGGCCTCACTTACTGCTTCAATTTGGGCCGCCATTGTAACTATCAGATACGCGAGAGAAAAGTTCGTTCATGCGGGGTTTCCGCGTCTTTATGTACCCGTGCTGGGTTACCCAAGCAAATAATTGATAAGTCATGTTGTCCCCCGGCGTAAACATGGCGTCGGAGGTGCATGAATGAGGACGCTCGTCCACTGAAGAAAGGATGACATGCGGGGCTTGCAGCAAGCGATCAAGGGTCGTGTTTCTCTGTTGTCTGCTGAAGATCTCATCGTCTGAGTATTGGAAATATACTCAAGCTCAATGTGCAAGATATCACATTCACCTTTCCTTTCTCCTTAGTAATCTATTACACAATATGTATATCAAATGAATGTCAAGCACTAATCGCAGAATCAATTCTCTTCCACCCCCCCCCCTCTTCTCTATTTATCGGGGAGAACTACGCTAATGCGACCACGGGGCGCTGAGATGTATCCCTGCCTCCGAAGAGTCAAAAGTCAGGATTTTTACAACTCAGCTATGCATTATCATTGGATATCAAGGGTGTCTGTCTACTGTCAGACCCGGGAAACGCGGAAATGTGGGCGTTCCGTAGCCACTCATATTATCTTTTTGAACAATGAGAGATTTTATGCGGCATCCGTTGAGGACGGATGAATCGCAAGTCCCTACACACAAGTGTTGATAGATAGTTGTATCGTAATTTCCGACGATACTGCTAGCTTTCGTGTTTTTTTCAAGGTGGCTAATAATTTTCAGACAAAGGTGTGTTTATCAAAACCGCAAAAAGTCATTCCAAGAATTCCAGTCAAACTCATCTCCAACATTAAATTCCCATCCCTCAAGTCCAGTAACACCTTGGATCGTCATCCCGATATCTCCATCCGCAGCATGTCGCTTACTCCAAAGCATTTCAATGCACCTCGGTGTCTTCTCAGACTCAGCTACCGTCTTGCGCCGTGCTTCCCACGCTTCAAGAGTCAGATTACCCAATGCGAAAAACAGCGAGTTCTCAACATGGTCAATTAGCTCAGGGTGCTCATCATAAAGATCGTTAATCAACTTCCACGCCTGGTCAATTCTAGGACCAGAACAACGTCTGCGTAGCTCACTAATGACATGTATATATGCGTCGATCTGGTAAGTGGAGCTCAAGTGTGTGAACAACTGAGACGAGAACTTGCTCTTGAAGCCTACTTGGACGAGTTCCACAAAAGATAGCGCGGCGTTGAAAAGAATGTCACTCTCTTNNATTCGCCGAGAGCTGTGCGACCTCGCGGGTGGTTAAGCTTGAACCGCAGACGGGCGTGGGCCAGCTTTGCCATGACATACGTCAGATCGTGAAAAGGCACACATCGGTCGAGTTTTGAGAGATACTTTTCCTCAAAAATGGCCTCGAGCTCGCTGATGACCTCGTTCTCGACCTTCACTGATGTCCTCACCTTGGAAAAGCCGGGGGCCATGCATTCGAAGACCTTTGCTGCTTTGGGAGACGAACTGAGCCATTTGGTCGCCTCGAATTTCATCAAAACGCAGACCATCTCCGTAGGCCCTGGGTACTCGACTTGAGGCTCTAGCATGTCCGGATGTAAGTCGGCATCATTGATGTTGAAGGGTATTCGCTGGTCGCCGAAGTCGGATTTTGCTAATTTTATTCCAGGCGTAGAAGCCGCGCGAACTCGAAGGTCGAGTCCTTTTATCTGCCACCAGATGCGAATTCGCATTTCCTTCTGAAAAAATGACAGCTTTGTATCAGAGTCTGCTTTATATAGGCCCATAACCTGTCCAATCCGTATGGCAGCTCCTGTTAGGGTGCTTGCTAGTTCTGACTCTGGATTTGCAAAGATGAACAGAACAAGGGCTTGGAGAACCTGAAGATCTCTAGTTGAGAGAAAGTCGGCCTCGGCTAGAGCCCGAACAGTGCCGGATCGATAGCGAGTTAGTAACGCTCTCCTTTCTTGGCTGAAGGAAGCCATGCATTCTTCAGACGACATTGCCGTAACAGAGAGTGTATATATGGAAAACATGAGTGCCGCTAGAGGTTTCGGTATGTTGATGGGATCCCATACTGCGTCGAGGATGCGCTTCTGAAGTGTCGGGACATGAACAATCTTGATGAGAGGATTGATAGCGTCGACAAACTTTTGCCACAGAAAGTAAATCTGCTTTGGCTCAGGATGAAGCTCATGAACTCTTGATCCGGAGTCGAAGAGCATGGTATGCAATGGTGGTAAGGGGTGCAGATAAGGGTCATCTCTGTGACGTAGGCTTAACATTGGTGGATACTTGAGCTTGGGGGACAATTTAGCCAAGAAAGTGTGACAGTTCTGTAGCGACTTACTTCCGGGCTTAGTCTTGACCACAGACATCTAGATAGAGCTCGATCAATAACCTGTCTACAGTCTGTTGGGGTCGCATCACTTACAACTCAGTTGCCTCTGTAGCGGGCAATTCATTGACCGCTGAAGCACCCCTCTCACTCTTCGGTGTCAAGGCAGAAGGGACCCAAACATTCGCATGCTGAGTATAGTCAATGCCATTCTCCCGCATCAATTGTTCATACTGAGCTATCCTAGCCAGCAGATCTTCATCGGCAGCCCTTTTGCGGGGCTTGGGTGGAGGTGGTGCCTCGTATGAACATTGAGTCTGTGCTTTCCGACAATTGGAGCAAGGGAGCTGCTTATCACACTTGACTTTGCGGCGGGCACAGATTGTGCAGGCGTGTTTTCGCGGTTCTTCGCTGGGTGAGGCCATGAGTAAAGGTGAGTTAAAAGAAAGATGAAGAAGGGCGTTGTAAAGAAAGCTTTGAGATGAGGTAAATGCTTCGGGGATCTCGGGACCGAGATGAGCTTAGCGTCGGGTATGATATGCCCGAAGGATTAGCCTAAGAAGTAAGCGGCCGATCCAGGGTTACAGTAGATGTAAGTGTCATGATCACGGGAACAAAGATATTCGATCGATAATCCGTACTAAGCAATGAATTATTCCGTGGAGGATATGCATTTGATCTTCCCGATTACCCGTCTTGCATGTGATACGACATTAACGATCATGCCACCGAAGCGAGGCCGCAAACATGCATACTTGCGGGTCATATATATATGTACTCATCATCTCGCCAAACGCATTCATTTCTCCCTTTACAGCGCTCTGCACTACCGTCTGTCATGCCGGATAAACTCAATCTAGAAGCAGCTCGTCGGCGCTTTAAGGAACCAATTTCTAAGCCAACTGCTGTCATATACACAATTATTTCGTATACTTTGCATTCATTTATCGCCAGTGTAAACTATGTTCTGTCGATTAAGGAAACGTTTATACCATCCGCCAATGCACCCAGTTTTACCAAGACCTATGGTTGTCGACCAAAGTTGCCTATGAGGTACGCTACTGTGGGCAATCAAGTTGAATTTTAGCTGACTAACTCTAGAATATTCTACCCAAAATCATTCGATGCAAACTCACAGAAGAAGTTGCCCACCATCCTCAGCATTCATGGTGGTGGTTTCGTCATAGGCAGCCCACGAGACGATGATCACTTCAACTACACATTCGCCAACATGCACTCAGTCATCGTCATTGCCCTAAACTACTCCAAAGCACCACGTGTTCGCTTCCCAACACCCATCTACGATCTTGAGCAACTCATCCTTGCAATACTGTCTGACTCGTCTTTGCCCATTGACAAAGACCGCGTTGCGCTCATGGGTTCATCTGCCGGCGGAAACCTCGCCCTTTCTGTGTCCACACTACCCAGTATGTGTGGCAGTGGAGATGGCGTGCGACGTATCAAGACTGTCATCCCCATGTACCCGGTTGTCGACATGTCTGTGAGACGAGAATACAAGACACAGACACGCCAGTATAAGCCTTTACTTGGGGGCTTTCGAGCGAAGCCGTATGACTTCCTTCTTCAGCTCTCGCCTGTCTTTGACGCAGCTTATACTCTTCCTTCTCAGGATCTACAAGATCCATTGCTCAGTCCTATCTACGCGCCAAAAGAGACACTGCCGCCTAATATTTTCTTCATTGGTATTGAACTTGACATGCTAGCTGGAGAGGTCTGGAGGATGGCATGTGAGCTGGCAGGTGTCGAAATGGTGGACCAGACTGTTGGAAAATCTCAGACCGGTCCTGAAGGAAATCTCATCCTGGATGATAATAGGTTTTCGTACGAGGTGAAGACGGAGGATGGGAGTTATCGTTGGTTGTTGATTCCGGATCAGATTCATGGGTATGATCATTATGAGAAGATGAAGATCTTGCACAGAGATAGCAGACTATCGAAGGATGCTGAGCTGAAGACGAAGGAGGCTCAAAAGTTAATTGGGGAGTGGTTATTCAAAGGTCCGTTTGCTTGAAGTCTGTAATATACCGAACCGCTCCGAAGAGGGAAGATTTTAACACGATTATTTATACAATCATTTATCAATCCGTCTTCAAATCAACAAAATAAAAAAGTCTCATGTTCTTGCAGCGCCTTTTAACTCATTTGGTGACAGCAAAGGTGTGAGCCTTGTGGCTGATAGTACCAACAGCCCAGGTCTTGCCACCATCCGAAGTACCCAGACCCGAAGAAGTAGCCTCGTTAAGTCCAAGGGTGTTGCCGAATGTTTGATCAGCCTCATTGAGAATGATCGTGGTATCGAGATAGTCTTGTCGTGTTAGTCTCTTCGTGCCGTCATTTGGTGGATGGCTCACTTACCATGTGCTTCAACTGTGCCTACGCAAGCATCATCCTGGCATTCGACGGCGGTTCCCCATCCTTCGGCATGACCAGAAGCTGTGTCTTGTTAGTTGAGAACTTATGAGTGATACTGTGGGATACCTACCGGTCGAAAGAGATGAGACCACGGTCCCGTCGATTGAGACAGTCTGATCGTACTCGTTTGTTGCGTCGTTGTAGACGTCTATGACAATTTTAGCAAGACTCTAGGGAATATGAAGGTAGCCTTACAGTGAATGGTGAGTCTTGCGCCGGGGTCAGCAGGGACTTGCTTGCCGCCAAGTTGGGTCCCTATTCAAGTCAGTCTTCTGGACTGCCTCATCAATATCCGCTCTCACCTTGCAGAGTCGAAGCCCAAGTACACCATTGCCCAGCCCTAGCACCACAGTTTCTAGACAAATTAGCTTTGTTTCTTTCCAATCCTCGCTAGAACCTACGCATTAGGGTCTGAGAAAGCGACAGCAAGCGCCTGAATTAGCGAGCCGCTGCTCGTCCCCATTCCAGGCCAGAGAGCCAAGCGGTCCTTAGCAGGGCTAGGGACCTTGGGTAGAACAAGGGTCGTTGTGGCTTCGCGGATCCATGACTTTGTTGGGCCGAGGGAGAATGCGGGACCGAAACCGATGGTCGTTTGCGCGTTGGCCGCGGAAAGAAGGGCGAACAGGCTGATTGCTGTAGGGAGCTGCATGTTGAACATTGCACGATGAGCGGGGTGGTGTTTTTGAGAACGTGAACACGGTTCATGGTGGTGATATAAACAATAGTTATGGCGTTTTATTGGTACCTGAACTATAGCTCGGAGAATTACTGTATTTCTTCCACCTATCATCCCCTGTTCGTTTCGAGCGCATGAATGTTTCATGTCATGGTGGAGTTACCTACCTATCTAAGCCGATATCCCGCGTAATTTGTGGTCTCTAGGACGATCCTTAATCGTCTAATAACAAAGGTTCCCACGTGCGGACATGGGGCATTCGGTTGAGTGAAGACCACGTAACTTCGTAACGCAGATTGTTGGAGCTGCTGGAGTTTCTTGTCAAGGTAAGCATATCACCGTAGCCTTCGATGTGAGTCGGGACATCATAGACAGCGCGTCCGTGCGTAGAAAGGAGATTTCTCAGAAACCGTTCGTTTTTATAGCAGTCGCTACCGTCATCCCTAGCTCTGCCGAAGATATATTACTACTACTATGGGTCCTCCGACATCTCATAGTTGGAAAAGTCTTCGGGCATATGTACCAAAGACTCCCACATATCCTGGAAGAAAGGTTAGTTTATGGGTCACTAAATTTCAAAAGGAAGAGGCACACACCCAGTCAACCCCATCTGAGCTGTTCAACATAGCTTCAATTCCTTGGAACTCGGCCGAGAAAGGCGTCTCGCTTATGTCAGAAGGCGGTAACATGTTTCCTGAATACGTCAGTTAACAGCTATAAGCGTTTGGGGTATTTCACCTACCATTTTGAGCATGGGGTTTTTCTGAATGGGACATCTTCGGAAGCGTCTCAGTACCATTCGAGTTCGTTGACACAGCCTTAAGCATCACCGCGAGCATATCGTATGCCGTCTTNNGAGCATATCGTATGCCTGTCGTGCCTCCGCAGAAACTCCCTTGAGAGCAGCCCAGAACGCTTGAGACGTCTGAAGCGCCCCGATCATGGATTCGCGAGTGTAGCCAACAAGTTCAGGATTCTGCTGCTCCTCTGGTTTGCTGAGCTCCAAACAGACAACCATAGATGCTAGTGAGAAGTCATGGCGTTCAAGCGAGGTGAGGAACCATCTATCCTTGTATAAAAGCCCTCCGACTTGAACTTCCTTCAGGATACTCGCTTGGTGGCTGAGTACGGTCATGGCTGAGTCGACACAGGCTGATCTGGAGTAATTGTACTTGGGGTCCGAGTAGGCCTTGGCCATATGGTGGCGATGCAGTGTGCATCGTGATTTCTGGAACAGCAATTCGAGATTAAATCGTCGGATGAGAAGATACGATGGGACCATGATGCAATCTTCCAGCTTAGCTATCTTGAAGCAAGGTGGCATAGATTGATGCGTTTGATGGAGATGCCGATCAAGAGCCATGATCTCCTCGTAGTTCTCTGTTTTGCCAAGTGATACCTGGTTAAAGATTGTCCGAAAGACCGACATCATCTTGACCTTGACTCGAGAGTACAGAACGGCTGTGCTCTGCGTCTCAGGTCTCGGTGGGGGTAGTTGAGTGGACTCGGGACCAAAGTCCTCGTCTGTGATGTTACGCGGAAGACGTGTGTCACACTGCGACTCCTGAATGAGCGATGGCAGTCCCAGTTGGCAAGATGTCAGTATATCAAGCTGTTGAATGACAGCCCACACACGACGGCGCATCTCGCCGTGGAAGGGTGAAATGCGTGGATAGTTGTCTGCGTCTCGATGATAGCCCATT